>APFE030909223.1:303927-321408 GCA_000404065.3 Pinus taeda | reverse complement strand
AATCATGGAGATAAGTCCTCTAATGATGAGTAATATCTTCCATGTATTACTATGTATTATTCTTATTATAATTTATGTGGCAACAATTTCTTAATGAATAAACCTTATGTTTATTCTTGGTCCTTCTTAAATGAATTTTCTCAAATCAACTTAAGGTGCACATAAATATGAGGAAAAAAATCACAATAATTAAGAATTTCATTAAAATAACATTGTCCATACAATGAGAAACTACATAATGGAACCAAGTCCCATATTAATTACATGATCCTTGAATTTAAATGGTGGCATGCCCTTAGTCAAAGGATCAACGATCATCAATTCAGTTCTGACGTGCTCAATGACCACTTTCTTTTCTTTAACATGTTCCCTTATAGCTAAATACTTAATGTCGATGTGTTTATTTCGACTTCCACTTTTGTTGTTTTTAGCCATAAATACAACAGCTGAATTGTTGTAATATATTTTCAATGGCTTAGAGATAGAATCCATAATTCTAAGCCTAGAAATGAAACTCTTAAGCCATACACCATGTAAAGTAGCCTCAAGACAGGAGACGAACTCGGCTTCCATAGTGGAAGTGGCAATCAAGGTTTGCTTGGCACTCCTCCATGATACAGCTCCACCGACCATCATAAAAATGTAACCTGATGTTGATTTGCATGAATCAACACATCCAGCGAAGTCAGAATCTGAGTAGCCAATTACTTCCAATTTGTCCGTCCGTCTATACATAAGCATGTAGTCTTTGGTTCCTTGAAGGTACCTCATTACTTTCTTTGCAACTCTCCAGTGGTCTAAACCTGGATCACTCTGATATCGTCCCAACATTCCCACAACAAATGCAATGTCAGGTCTTGTGCAGACTTGAGCATACATTAGGCTTCCGATAGCAGAAGCATATGGAATGTTCTTCATTTGTTCCCTTTCAAAGTCGTTCTTCGAGCATTGGTTCAAATTGAACCTATCACCCTTCACAATGGGAGCTACACTTGGTGAACAATCCTTCATCCGAAATCTCTCTAAAATTTTATTAATATAGGTTTCTTGAGACAGACCGAAGATGCCTCGAAATTTGTCTCTATGGATCTTAATGCCAATGACATAAGATGCCTCACCCATATCCTTCATATCAAAATTTGTAGAAAGGAATTGTTTCACCTCATGTAGCAAACCCTTATCATTGGTTGCTAGAAAAATGTCATCCATATATAAAACAAGAAAACAAATTTTACTCCCACTAACTTTCAGGTATATACATTGATCCATAATGTTTTCTACAAAACCGAAAGAAGAAATTACATTATGGAATTTCAAATACCATTGGCGAGATTCTTGTTTTAAACCATATAATGACTTCTTGAGCTTGCAAACCAATTGCTCACCATCACTAGAGGGGAATCCTTCAAGTTGTTTCATGTAAACCTCCTCCTCTATATCTCCATTAAGGAATGTCATTTTCACATCCATTTGTTGCAACTCTAAGTCAAAATGGGTTACTAATGCCATAATTACGTGCAAGGAATATTTCTTAGATACAAGAGAGAAAGTCTCCGTGTAGTCAATTCCTTCTTTCTGAGTGAATCCCTTAGCAACAAGTCTTGCCTTGTATCTCTCAATGTTGCCCAATAAGTCTTTCTTTTTCTTAAAGACCCATTTACGTCCAATGGCTTTTGCACCATTAGGCAACTCAACAAGATCCCAGACTTCGTTACTCTTTATAGGATTCATCTCTTCCTTCATGGCATTGTACCATAGTTCTGAGTCTTTGAAACTCATGGCTTGTGAAAATGACTCGGGATCATTTTCGGCTCCAATGTTGTAGTCAGATTCTTGTAGATACACAACATGATCATCAGGAATTGCTGATCTCTTTGGTCTAGTAGATGTTCTTAATGTTGTACCATCATCTTCCTGAGAAGTATATGGTTCAAATTGTTGTTCAAAAGTTCTTGGAAACTCTTGAACTACCTGATCTACTGGAATGTCATCAGCAGTGTGTGGAATTTCAATAATTGGTTGTTCAACACTAGTTTGTACTTGAGGGGTGTTCTGAACAATAACCAATCTATCACTTGAGGTGGAAGGTTGAGATTCTGAATGATCCTTCTCAGAAACTATGTTCCTGGTTTGATCGCTCCCACTGATCAAGTCATTTTCAAGAAACTTTGCATTTCTTGATTCCACAATCCTAGTGCTGTGTGATGGAAAATAAAATCTGTAACCTTTAGAACTTTCAACATATCCAATGAAATACCCATTAATGGTCCTTGGGTCCACCTTTTTCTCTTGTGGATTATATATTCTCACTTTAGACGGGCATCCCCAAACATGCATATGTCGCAAACTCGGTTTCCAACCTTTCCATAATTCAAATGGTGTTTTAGGAACAGCCTTGGTTGGAACTTGGTTTAATATATACATTGGCGTCTTAAGTGCTTCAGTCCACAAGGATTTAGGAAGATTGGCGCTGCTAAACATACTCCGCACCATGTCCAATAATGTTCTATTTCTTCTTTCTGCTACACCATTTTGTTCGGGTGAACCAGGCATGTTGTATTGGACAACAATCCTATGCTCTTGAAGAAATTTTTCAAATGGCCCAGGTGCTTGTCCATCTTCTGTGTATCTACCATAATATTCTCCACCTCTATCTGATCTCACGATCTTAATTTGCTTGCTGCATTGTTTCTCTACTTCAACCTTAAAGATCTTAAAGGCATCTAATGCTTCGCTCTTTTTATGAAGCATGTAGAGATACATATATCATGAGTAATCATCTATAAAGGAGATGAAGTATCTTTGACCATGTGAGTCCATGTCTGGACTACATATATCAGTATGTATGATCTCTAATATGTCTGAACTCCTATTGGCACCTTTCTTTGACTTGTTGGTCTGCTTTCCCTTTATGCAGTCCACACAAGTCTCAAAACCAGTAAAATCTAGAGTATTAAGCACCCCTTCATTTACTAATATTTTATTCTTTCTATAGAGATATGCCATAGTCTTCGGTGCCATAATTTAGAGGAATCTTCATTAATAACACATCTTTTAGTGCCAGTGTGAACATGCATTGAATCATAAGTGACATTGTTTTGTAAATTAATGCAATAAAGACCATTAGACAAAATGCCATTCCCAACATAATCAAATTTATAAAATAGACTGAAGGATTTTTTTGAAAAGTTGAAGGAAAATCCAAAAGATACAAGCCCTAAAAACTGAAATCAAGTTTCTAGAAAAACTTGGAACATAAAAGGTCTTTTCTAATTATAAAACAAAGCCACTACTTAAAGTTAAATATCATGTTCCTATAGCTTCCACATGCGAGCCCATCTTGTTTCCTGATAAGATGCTTTGCTCACTTCCCACTGGCTTCCTTAGGTTTTGCAAACCCTGCAAGGAGTTCGAAATGTGAATTGTTGATCCAGAATCAATCCACCATGTGTTAATATTGACATTAACCATAATAGATTCATAACAAACAAACGAGATTAAATTACCTTTGTCCGCAAGCCATTTCTGAATTTTGGCACATTCCTTCTTCATGTGTCCCTTCTTTTTACAGAAGAAACACTTGGAATCCTTCTTGATATCGGCTTGGGGAGGTACTTTACCTTTACCTTTCCAATTGGCTTGAGATTTGCCCTTTCCACGCGTTGCCAACATTGCACTTTCTCCCAGTTCCATCACCAGTATCTCTTCCTCTTGAACACACATGGTCATGAGTTCATTAATTGACCATTCATTCTTATGTGTGTTGTATGAGATTTTGAAAGGTTCGTATTGGTGCGGAAGGGTGTTCAAGATGTAGTGCACCAGGAAAGACTCCAATATTTCAACCTCGAGTTTCTTCAATTGAGCCATAGTGTCCCTCATTTGCATAATGTGCTCACGCACACCTTTCACACTGGTGAGCCTTAGGGATGAGAACTTCATGATTAGGGTGCTTGCTAGTGCCTTGTCTTTACAATTGGCAAGATCATTATCAACTCTTTAACATATTAAACATGCCTTGAACGTGGATTATGAAACTTGGGTGTGCTTTTGAAAAGTCCTCCCTCCCACCATTCAACTACACACGTGTTTGTGATTAGCTTCTATCTTGGAATAAAATAAATAAAAATGAAAGTGTTTTCTTGTGTAGAATTACACCCAAAACAACGATGGCTACTAGGAAACTCGATCTACGTGCCTCATATTCTATTCTCACCATATCTCCAATATCTATTTAACAGGGAACTTTTAAGTTTAATAATTAATTGAAGATTTGTATCCGTGTTGAAAAAATATTCTATTATTGAGTTTGACTAATTAATATTAAAGTCTGTGCAGGAAATGAGTGAAACCATTTAGGAAGGAGATGTGCACTTGTTTATATAGGTAGAAAGGAAAACATTAAGAGAGTTATTATGAACGAAACGTATATTTGAAGAATGATATATTAATGGAGAGCTAAATTGTCACCTTTAGAGTGAACATTAAATCCTCTATCAATAGTATTGAATTAGTTCAGAGTTAAGCATAGATCATTTAGTTGCCAAAAAAACATATATTGTATGTACTATTGAATGCAAATTAGTAAGGAAACAATTAATCCAAATTTTTCTCTGATTATTTAATATAATAACAAACATTTACATAGATCAGAAAATTAATCCAAATTCATTTGGGAAAGGCATTTAACTAACGGCATCACCTCCAAAACCACCAACTCAAAATAAGGTTAATCACAAACCTTTACAAGTTAAATAAAATTAGATTTAGTTTTGTTCTTGCAAATAATTGAATTTTTTAACGAGTAGTGAGATGCTTACTCTTTTTCCTTTTACTTTTTAGATGGTTACTCTTTTCTTTGTTCTTTTAAATCACGATCTTAACTTTTAAGAACATGCATTATAGTGGCAACTCCTAAAATACACTAATTTAAAGAAAATTTAAGTGGTCAATAAAGCATAAGAAATATAAAATCTCAACAGTTGGGCACTTTTTCCTTTGCTTTACTCCTATCAACAGATTTTTGCTTTGCTTTATTCTGCTTAAATCCTGGGTGTATGTAAGTGGGGCTGTGATATTGACTTGGAATGAAAATCACCGAGAAACAGAGAGCAGAGAAACAGAAGCCATACTACATATACATCTACAAAGGGTTATGTAGTGGAGAGATATGTGGTTATAAATATTATTATATGCAGTAAATAAAAGTGTACATGCAACAGTTTTATTAGTGTTTAAATTTTTGGAAGTTGTCATTCATACTGTTTTAGTGTAGAAAAATATAAATAAATAAAAACAAGCCTTAGTTTATGGAACATTTTTGGTGTTTCAAATCTATTCACAAAAATTATATCTATATAATCATTTCCCATAATGCAATTAAATTTTTGGAAGCTGACATTCATACTATTTTAGTGTAGGAAAATATAAATAATAAAAAAAACAAGTTTCAGATTATGGAATATTTTAGGGTTTGAAATCGATTTACAAGAATTCTATCCATATAAACATTTTCCATACTGCAATTACAGTTACAGGGTATAAACTTACTGCGCTATAAACTTAAATTTACTGGGCTGTCCCAAAGATAAATTTTAAAATTACAAACCTGTTACAAATCTTGAAAGCCCAAAATCCGCTACTTTGACATGCAATTCCACGTCCAACAGAATATTTGTAAAATTATTTGAAGATTTTACATCTTTGTGGAAAATAAGCGGTTCATGGCAGTTAAGAAATGCCTGGGCAGTCTCTATACAAATTCTGAGATTGACATGCAATTCCTGGTCCAACAGAATATTTGAAAATTTTACATCTTTGTGGAAAATAGGTGGTTCATCGCAGTTAAGAAATGCTAAGGCTTGGCAATCTCTATACAAATTCTGAGACGGGTATCCCAATCTGGACCTTCTTCAGTTCCCGGTGAAGATGATCTAACAAAGTACCATTTGGAACATATTCATAAACAAGAAACGGCTCTGAACTTTGTGGAGAACTACAACCATAGAAACGAACTAGATTTGGATAATAAAAGGTCGAAAGAATCTGCACCTCGTTGATGAATTGTTTGAATCTTTTACAATTATCCTGATACAGTCTCTTCACTGCCACGGCACAACCATCCCAGAGTTTACCCAGATAAACTAAACCATATCCTCCATCTCCAACTTGATTCTTCTTGTGGAGGTCATCGGTTGCCTGTTTCAATACTTGGTAAGAGAAAATGGGTAGCATATCTATATTGCTTTGTGTAGCTGCTTCCATAGCTTTATCCTCATTGTCTAAAACCGCTAACAACAGAATTCTCGCAAAAATCAAGAATCTTCTTTCTAGGCATAGTTATAACTATAACCACTAATAAAGCAGTTACTATAAACACAGTCGCTCCAATGGATTCATTGTGAGTTGTTAAAACAATACCAGTCAGTAGCAATTAAATCAACGGATCTGGATAATCCAATCGTCTAACGATAGATCAAATGGCAAAAAGCATATTGAAGAGAATATTGAAGAATAATATAGATGAAGAAGTAGCATATTGAAGAATAGTATAGATGAAATTTAAAATAATAAAATTTATTTTCTTACACAATTTTGATGAGTACTCAATCAACTATTATTATTATGTATATGGATTTGGGTAAAATTTATTAAAAGACTAATAAAATTTTAAAATAATAAAATTTATTTTATTACACAATTTTGATGAGTACTCTCAATCAACTATTATTAATATGTATATAGATCTGGGGATGCTTAGGAAAACAGGGGCATGGTTTGAAATGGTTTGAAGGGTCCATTTTGCTAGAGGTATGTAAATGCTATGCTGCCAATGTTGATGCGTATGGGGAGCAGGGTTATTGGTTAGAAGATGAAAAGGTGTTTAAGCATAATGAAGAGAGAGGGGAGGGTGAAAAATTCATCAAAAAAATTAATAACATTCGAATAGAAGTTATGACATAAAAGAGAAAGTTGTTGTAACTTTTCAAGGAAATTATAATCTTAATCTTGTAGAACGTTTTAACGGTATTGCTTGTTTAATCACTGATTTTAATATTGTAAAACGAAGACTCATTTAAAATATTTCAAATGCATGAGATAATTTAATTCTGGCATCAAATATTATTTCTGCAAATTGCATACTACATTCCAAAAGATTCCAGAAGATTCTTCAACCTAACAGGTTCTGGAGAATGTAAAAATTCTGGAGAATTGTAAAAAGATTCACTATACATTGTAGAGAGAACTCCTTAAAATTTCGATCCTTTCTCAAGGATTACTGGTATAACTCACTATATATTTTGAAGAGGGCTCATGCGTTAACCCCAATTTGTTTGGAATTTCCGTGAAATGTGTATGTATGCAGATAAGAATATGCACAAAATTCATTAACTGAATTGCTATCAATTCCTTTGACAAGCTTGCCAAGGGTTGAACTGAACTAAAAGGACATAGAACTGCATTGAAACAATCAACAAAATGCAATTAAAAATGCAAATTATGTCACTGCGCATTTCATCATCGTTAATAATTGTCTAAGTGAATTTTTTTAATTAATGCAACTTAATGGAAAAATGTTTATATGACCATTAGACATGCGACTCCGACATGAGAGGAGCTAGTAATTTCAATCAGATTCTTGCCCCTTTCAAAAACTGTTTCAAGGTTAAAATCCCTTAAATCCCATAAAATCCCTTAGAATCAATTAATTATATCAATTAGTGAGAATTCTTACAAAGCTTTCACGTAAATTTGATATTATCAAATGAATTTATCTTACAATAACAGTCTCTAGGAAGCAATAACAATAAAGAAGATACCGTACAGAAGATCCAATAAAGCTCTAAGGTAAGTTGAAAAATGCCTTAGAAAATTGCCTACAATCTTGTTGATGGCTTCAAATTCACTGTCTTGAAGTGGAAAAAAAAACAAGAGTCAGCACAACATTTTGTAACAACACAAAATTACTTGCTGATATTCCTCTAAAAGGAAGACGAGATCATGCAACCATTACATTTTGTTTCAAAAGCACCAAATTTTTTTAAAAACACATAGAAATGTAATTACAAATATTAAAGAAAATAAAAGGAAGACGAGATCATGCAATCATTACATTTTGTTTCAAAAGCACCAAAAACTTTTAAAAGCACACAGAAATGTAATTACAAATATTAAAGAAAATATAATTAGGAAAAATTTAAATACACATTCACTCTATCCCAGACATCAACATAACCACTAACAAAAATATATACAATTTAAGGCTACACGTGTACTTGCAATAAATAAATAAATAAATAAATAAATAAAAATAAATAAATAAATAAAAATAAATAAATAAAAATAAATAAATAAAATAAAAATAAAAGACAACGAAAGCTACTCTTCTTATTTGTGCTACCAAGGAACATAACCAAATAACATTGGCTATTATTAGTGAATATGTGTTCTTTGCACAACTTATTCACTCTCTTGTTCGGATTGAGAAACATGTTATGGAAAATGTTCAAGGTTGCACAACCTAGGGAGGGCATGTTCAAGAAAGAAAACATTTCTAGTGCATGATTATGCATCAGTGTTGGGAGGAACAAATACATTGTGGTTGCTCTTAATAATTCCTTCCTTCCAATTTGCTCATTGGTGTGAGGTTCCCAAAATGAAGGATTTTTTTTTGTTTTCTTTAAATAATGATTTTTATTCTATCAATCCATAAAACCAGACTCGAACATGATGTCATGCTGCTGGATGAAACTTGATAGCCAAAGTCTTCAAGTCAATTGGTCTGCAACAATTATCGATTTAACCCCCTCCGATAACTGCACCAACTCCTATAAAATCAAAACAGAATAACAAATACAATAATCTTGAAACATAAAGAAGTAAAACCTTTACGAAACTCTAGTAAAACCACCAGTGCAAATGAAATTTGTGCCCAAAATTTCCCCCCTTGTCGCCTCCTCATGGAGAGGGACTTTGTTGCATCTCATCGAGATGGACTCTGTTGCAGAGCATTTTTTTGGCAAGCGCGAGTTCAAATGAGTTCTCTGGCATGGTATTGAAATGATGGAATTCACAATTCCTCCTTGTTGTGACTCGCCAAGGATGTGCAGGGGGCTTATCATTAACGGCACACCCGTCTCAAAGTCATGGAGTCACAACTATCGCAAAGTCATTAAGACACAACTTTCTTAAGGATGGAAAACATCACAAAAATAGTTTCTACAAACTGCAATATTCTGAACCGCCTACAACATTCCAATATTCTGAACCGCCTACAACATTCTTATATTCTGAACCGCCTACAACATTCTTCACCAATGATCCACCGGCTAGAGATTATTTGATCGTCTAACAATCGATCTGAGGGCCCATAACGAGACACCGTGCCATGGAGGGGAGTTCATTTCAAAGAGAATGCCTTATGGCGTAAAAAGAACCCAATTAAGATTGTGGATGACAAACAATCTCAACAATATAAATGGTTGCTAAACATTGTAGATCTGCAGCAACTAATAGAAACAAAACCTGCCAAAGTCCTGATCTATGCCACATTCATAGTTAAATAGCAAAAAGAAACAGTAATAACTTCAATCATCCAATGGAAACCAGATATACAAAGAATAGATTTTATTATAACATCTGTGAAGGAAACAAATAAATGTTACTAGCCCCCACTATGGGATGGGTTCTTCGCTATCCTCAAACATCTTCAACTTTTTGATAGAGTCTCTCTCCTCTATAATGTGTAAACCCATCAAATGAAATGTTTGAGCTCAGTGGGAACTCAAGTGGAAGAAAAGTGGTGGTGGACAATGAAAATAATCAGAGACACAACACTGAAAATAATCAAAAGTGAATAATGAATGGAAAACCCTTCTATCTATAACAAAATATTGAGTTATCCTCGAATAATGAGCAATAATAAAATATTATTAACCCCATTCATGGAATAACCACTTGAAATATTTTACTATATTTGGTTAGGAGGGAAAAAATACTTAAACTTTTATTTAGAAATAATAAATACATAAATGATTTATTTATCATCTCAAAGAATTCGTTAAGGAATAATAAATAAATAAGGATTTATTTCATTATTCCTAAAAGGTTTAGTCAAATTTAACAAAGAATAATAATTAATTGGTGATTAATTAATTATTCATTCTTAGAGAAAAATAAGATAATCAAGTATTTATCTGTTTCTTTTTCATAATTGGGTGAATATGACAAATAATAATTGAACAATGGTTTAATTAATTATTCTTAGAAGAAAATCAAATAAATAGTGATTTACTTAATTATTCTTCATGGGTTTAACTATAAATTACTTAACAAAGGTGGTTTATTAAGTAATTTCTCACAGTGAAAGCAATTTTACTATGGTAAAATTGGCTTTACATGGTGTACTTCGATCCATCTAGTAAATTAGGCTAGCTGATCATTTTTTGGTGATAATAGATTGTCCCCCAATGTACGAGTGTTAGGAGCAAAACGTATGACCGAAGTACGTTGTAAAGACACAATCACTACACAACACAGGGGAGTCGGGGGGGGGAGAGAGAGAGAGAGAGGAATAAAGTTGAAGTGAAAGAGGATAGGGACAGAGGGGGCAAGACTAATGCAAGTCTCCTTTTATGTTGTGGCACCAGACCTCAATGAGGCGGGGGAGGCATACCCATACCAGTTGAGATAACTTAGTACAGAAATAAAGGTGCGCCCAGAAACATGAAACTGAGGAATGAAGTACAAGTTGAATGGTACATGACATGTTGGCATAACAGAGCCAGAAAATAATACAATGTATCCCATATACATAATGCACTTGGAAAAACATGAGCCAGGACGAAATACAATAATATCTGAGTACATGAGATATAATAGCCATTCTCTCAAAAAATGGGTGGGTGGGTGGGAGGGAGGGTAGAACAACCGGAGAAGCCATGGTGAACAGAGAGGGGCTCTGCAAAACTGAATGGATCATCTGAAGGAGACGTGCATGCTATGAACACTACGATCGGTAGCAACCGAACCCATCAAATCTATGGAACTACATCTGAGGTTGTAGCATAATAAGAATGCATCCGGGCATGTGGGGGGCTACCTGAAGGGCCACCCCCTCATGAGGTCTGAAACATCTCACACACACCCGAGAATCACTGGTACAATCTGTTGCATCATGGACCATCAAGTGTATGAATCACGAACATGAAACAACCACGTCAAAGGGCAATAATGATTCCCTCTACTCAATTCGAGGCACCGAACAAGAACGGAAGCTGGAACCAAGATACACCGCCCTCCAAGCCATTCTTCTGGAATAAATGAGTTGATGTTGACAGAATAGAGCCTACGATAGGTGAGGCAATGAGGATCCTCAACTAAGGCATGAGGGGAAATAGTAATGTGACTGATGGACTGTCACCAAGGATAATGGGGGAAAGTGATACTGAGGGACAAACAGAGGACTTCCCTTGTCAGAGCATAAAGTGTATGGTTGACCTAGCAGTGACTGACTCAACTCCAAAGGGGATGGGGATAATATGACTGGAGGCCAAAATGGGCAACACATGATGAATGGTATGCAAATATGGATGGATTATTGTGACATGATATAATGGGACGTGAAACAGACTCCATGGATGCAATGGTGACTCATCGTGGATGCTCTGAACAAGGGTGGCTTGATGACACTGTTGTACAGGATAGGCGCGGTGGGGACCATGGAAACATAAGTAAATGATGGTTACTCATGACAAAAATCGACACATGGTATGACATGTATGAAGAGGAGGTGGACCTCAAAGTACAAGTGTCACTTTATGAAGAAATTCGATTTTGAGAGGCGACGAAGGATCGTTCTTGGAAAAATGACTTCCTGGTGAAGTGTCAAATCATCCAAAACTGAGGAAGACCCATTATAGAGTTCGATGATAGCTTTCCAACAGTGCTTATGGTTCATCAAACGAAGCTACGGTTTGGTCGCAATGGGCGACCGAAAAATTGTGAATTTTTCTATGAAAGGATGTTTTCCCTCCAATTTGAGAGGAGGAGAAGGCCCTAAATCTGGTAGAGAACATAGCAGACAAACTGACCATCAGAATCGGGATCTAAAACTTTCAGGCAAGTGGCCTTACTTGTCTAAAGATGGCTCGAATGCTTCTTGGAACGATGGTTCCTGATGAAGAATTAAGGGAAGAGGAAAATGAGAATGAACTACTAGAGTATGTCTACAATCATCCTCACCCACGAAGTCAAACATGGGGACTATGTGGACATAGAGTAGAATATTTGAAGATATGGTATCAAACATGTATGATATGCAATGTGCATATGGATCCGTGGAGAGGCCGGTAGGACAAACTATCCAAGGAATGGGAGGATAATCGATCATACCTAGATCCAGTGGGATCTAGGCCGAGAATTATGTTAATTCATTGAGAAGATGGCCAGGGGAAAACCATCATGCCCCTAAGCATGTGATACTACCCGCAAGCACATGTGATGGAGGGGATTGATCTCGTGTACAAAGGTGGGAATGATGCCCTCTAGCAGGAGGAGTTTTTGGAGCGCCATTGTGTTACGAGTGCTCAAAAAAGGGATTCAAGCATCTCGGCCCAACTTGGCACAAGATCCTCCTAAGGATGATAAGGAGATGTAGGGGCCTATGTGCTCCCAGTATGTTATAGGTGTACTGGATGTATTTAGAGTGGTGGACTCCAAATACTTATATGTTTTATATGATACATAATATGATTATGCATTTGATATGATGATGATGGTTCACCATGTGTTGTGTTTATGGTTGTCTTCTGTGGTATACATGTGATAAATGTCAATCTAGAATGTTATTTTCAATGATATCTACGTGGTTATTTTCGGCTCTAGGAACATGACTGAAAGTAATGGTTTCAAATTTACGTACCAACGACTTAACTCGTAGATACACACATGATACACACCATTTAATTGCATGACAAGTTGCAAGGAATCTAAACGAACATGAATATGAAGGATGCAATGAGTAAGGGCATCGACTAACAAACCTATCATTGCATCATATTCAGCTTGGTTATTGGTGGTAGATCCAATGCACACGCTGTTTGAAAGGACTATCGTATGCAAGGGGGTAAAAATGGCCCAAGCTGCCGAGGCTAGATTCCTGGAGAATCGACTCGCACCGTCAGCATGACCGATATACGGTGTGGATGATGGATCCATATGAAAGGTGCAAAAGACAACGAATAAGATAATGCAATCTAACTAACTTCATGGTAGAAATAAAGACATGCAAATCAAAGGGATATGTTATGAGCGACATTTCTTGAGGTAGATTGCATTGGGAGAATTAGGAAGGAAGTGGCCTTTAGAATCCTCCAAAAGTATGTCCTGTTGCCTAAGTGCAAGGGCAATCATGGGTAGACATCGCTTCCATGATACGATGGACTACATGATGCGGCGGTAATACCTGATGCATCAACCTGAGAAATAAGGTTCACATATACATCATCTTGAATGGTAGATGATGAGCTGGTGGATGGAGGATCTACAGATGTTGAGACCTAGGATTTTGTTAAAATATGTTCGATAGAATGCACACACAGAAACCTCATAAATATTTGTCTGCGAGGAACTCAAGGATGACAACATGTAAAGGATATGGCTTGTGGTGTCTGTTATCTCAACATCGGGGGGAGGGATCATGATGGTGGGACCAGAGTCCCCTTGTTCTGGTTGACTAGGGGTACCGAATCCATGGGTGGAGTAGATGTTCCAATACGAGTGGCCTTGTATTCGCGAAGTGCCTCAAGGAAATTGCGAAATTCATCGAGACGAGGGCAATAATGGGAATAGTGACCATGATGATCACACAGGGCACAAGGGTGGTTTGTCCGCAACGTTCTAAGTTTCTTGGGCGAACCCGACAAGTTAACATGGACTTCAGGGATATTTCATTCAGGGAACGTTTTATGAACTGAATGTTTAAGATGAGGAAGCTCAGGACAATTATTGGTGGCGTGCCCAAAAACTTTACATAAAGCACTCAGAGGTGACGGATTTAGGGGCTGGAGTAGATTGGGGAGCCTTTTCCTTTAGTTATTTCCTCTTAGCTTTGCCCCCCTGTCCAGATTCTTTTGCAACAGGAATGGGTTCATGTTGAGGTTGTGATGGAATTGATGCAGTGGCAGGGGCGGTAGGTACCGGTTGAACTGTGGTCAAAGCATGATAAGGTCTTAATTGACCAAGTGAAATGCTTGCAGGGGGGTCAATGTACCATACTGGGATTCCCAAGGTCATGTTAGGGAGGACCAGCAAAGCCAGGACAGGGACAGAAAATACTCCCGGAGGGGGGAATAAGAAAGGTATCTGGCCTGCAGGGTAATGTCCAGGTGGAATAACTCTTGGATGGTTGAGACTGGAGGAACAGTTCCCGGTGGAAACATAGGAGAGGCACCCACAAATGGAGGAGGTCTCGGGTGGGTGGATCCAAAGGGCTCAACATGGATGGTAATAGCAGGGTGTGGAGGATCTAACTATTGATCGAATGTACCAAGCTGCTTGAGAGCAGCCTGTGATGCTTGCAACATGCAAACACTCATAGAGTTAGGCTCTGAGATGGGAGGGGGAGGACTAGGGAAAGCACCCAACAATGAGGAATCTTTATAGACTCCGGGTGAGACACTGATAAGAGGAGGTGAGGACTTCTTATAGGACATTGACAAAATAACGGACTTGAGGGAGGTCACAGATGTTGGCTCATAGTAAGTTAATTGGTCGATGGTAACGATCTTCCTTTCATGGGGGAAGCACATCTTGTGGAACACCGTGAATGCAATGACTAACATGGCATGTGTAACTATGGCCTAAGAGGATGTTGTAATCCAAAGGGGCATCAATAACCTTAATGACGACATGAACAGTCTTGCGTGCAAGGGTCAATGGACAATTGCAGTACATGCCAAGGGGTTGGGAGGAGCGTTAGTCCCAAGCACGCAAAATGGTGGTGGAGGGGGACAACTCAAGTGACTTGAGTTGTTTCCAAATGGCAACGGACATCACACAGGTGGATGCACCTTCGTCAATAATGCATCAAGAGATGATGGAATTACAGACTCGGACTGGTATCTGGAAAGCAATAGATGAGGGCAATGGAAGATGTTCTGATGTATCAACTGGGAAGACAATCAAACGATCATCAAAAGGACGATTGTGCCCAAGGCATTTAATAGAGCTTTCTTTTGAGGTGGGCATCACTGGATTACTTCCAGCATCGAAATGGTGGCAGGTGATTGCGCTAAGTCATCTACTATATTGTATGTATGGACAACTCGGTGAGAAGTCATATTATAGCGTGATGGTCCCTTTGGGATCTTGGGAATGGCTTTGACTTTAGGTTGAGGGATCTGTAACGAACCATTTGGTGTCATATACGAACCATTTGGTGTCATAAGAGGCTAAGTAGATGCTTTTTTTTTGGACTCAGTGGCAGATGAAGTCGATGGCTCTTCGTATTAACGCGACCGAGTTTGTAGGTTGATATTAGAGGGGTTAACCTCATCAGCATTCATCATAAGGATATGGTAGTCACTAGGACCAAAAGGTTGGGGGGCATGGGTTGCTTGATCGAGTGACAAGTCCTTGCTGGGGGAAAGGATTTGTAAGCACTGCCGATTGAGATGGCGCAAGATTCTGAGGCGATTGTTGACCTCTAGAAGTTGCTTAAGCTTCCCACATTTGGTGTATTTGGGGTAAGAGAGGACACTCATATGTATAATGGCCATGTACACCACAACATGCACAAGGCTTGTTCGTATGAGTAACCTTGTTCTGCTTGGGCTGGCTACCTTGTTGCTGGTTGTTGGTGTTAGGTTGGTTCCCTTGGGGTTCATTAGGTTGGTTACCTTGATTACCCTCGTTACCCTTGTTACCCTTCCCCTTATTCTTTTTCTTCAAATTTTGGGGATTGGCGCACTTTGTTGCGCAAACACTTGACCCTGAGGGGGTGGCGGCTACTGGGGCTCAGGATGCATGGGAGGCTACGACACTAATTCTTGAGGGGTCAAAGCGCTCGGTTGTGCACATGGAGGAACAACAGTTTGGTAGCTAGGTTGGGGCCCTAAAAACATGTTTCTAGCAGGAGAGGCATAAGTGTTAGAGGAGTTGGTGGCCCCTTGTGGATAGCCATAACTTTGCTGAGTATATGGCGAAGGATGTGAAAGGGTTCCAAGGATACCGTTGGCGACGTGAGATGCCCCTGGTGCATTGGTACTTCCAGAACGAGGGAAGTCTGGAATGATGGTATAGACATAACCAGATTGTGCATAAATAAGGTCATTTCTTAGAGCGGTTTGGAGAGCTTCTTCTTATGTCTGAGGAAAATGGGACACGACATCTTTTCTAATGGGGGATAAAAGGCTCCTCATAAACCAATCTAGATATACACGGTCTTCGAAGGGCAGGGCACGACATGTGCTCCTCCTTTTATGCCACTCTTGAACATGGTCGGAAAGGTGAGTGGCAGAGGAATGATGGAATGAGGTCAATAGCTCCGTATCAGTGTTGTATCGGAGAGGTAACTGGAAATATGATAGGAATGCTTTAGCAAGCATTGCAAAAATGGAATGAGATGTGGCGAGCTGGTTTACATACCATTTTGTAGTGTCTCCAGTGAGTGTGCATTGGAATAGTCGAAGACAAATGGAGTCATCGGTAATGGAGTTGGACGAACACCAAATGTGGAAGGATTGAACATGGTTGGTAGGATCCTCTCCAGCATTACCCTCAAACTTTGGGATGTTTGAAGGAAGCTTAGTCGGCATAAAAGTCCAACTAGCATCGTGATGTATGTGGTCATTTATCAACTGGCCAAAATCTGGTAGAATTAACCCAGCCATAAAAGGGAGCATGGGGGAAACCAGAACAGTTCTTGATACTGTTCCACTTGATGTGACTACCAGGATAGAACGGGAGCCAACACCAAGTTGGGTTCCTGCACTAGTTGTGGGTCCAGACATGGTGACGATATGCGGTGAAGGAGGCTTGAAATCAGATGAGGAATTGAATGGACCAGGAGAAGAGTCGGTATGGGGACTCAGAGGGCTATGAACTTGAACCCGACATGGAGGGGTAATATGCCCAAGAGGAAACTGGGGATGAGTGCCTAATAGTATCCACGAGAAACGCCTTGGTGGCGCAATGGTGGTATGACACACGTGACATGGAAATGGTGAAGGGAGATCAACAATATGCCTTTGTCTCAATGAGGGGAGATAAATTTATTATGTTAAGTCTTGGCTTGGCGGTGTAAACCAAGCACCCTTCGCTTAAGGTGTGCTTGTGTGTGCGAGTGTATTTATTGATTAAGCCCAGATCATGTTTGTAAAAGAGAAAAAAGTTTGCTGAAAATAAACTGAAATTAACAATAGAAAATGAACAACAAAACAATTAACTAAACCCTACCCAAACTGGGTTTGCAAACACTAT
>APFE030909223.1:219859-302607 GCA_000404065.3 Pinus taeda | reverse complement strand
TAGTGATTTATTTAATTATTCTTCATGGGTTTAACTATAAATTACTTAACAAAGGTGGTTTATTAAGTAATTTCTCATGGTGAAAGCAATTTTACTATGGTAAAATTGGCTTGACATGGTGTACTTCAATCCATCTAGTAAATTAGGCTATATGATCAATTTTTTGGTGATAACAATCTCACATCTAATATCTACACATATAACCTATACTAAGTTGTAGAATGTCTTTCAGTGCAATAAAATATTTCAATGTCAACTACATATATATTATACCAACCTAAATCTACGAAGCTTCCAAAGGATCAAATCTCTTTTCACTCCAAAAGAAGTTTGCATCTCAAGAGATTTGATCCCAAATGTTAACTCTGAATCTACCAAGCTTCCAGAAGGATCAAATCTCTTTTCACTCTAAAAGAAGTTTGCATCTCAAGGGATTTGACCCCTCTCAACACTTGGTAGATCGGGAGTTAAGATGGATTTACGCTAGTATAATAAAAATTAAGGTGAGGGCAAACATGGATATTTAATTGCTAAGAATTAAAAATTCATTCTATATAAGGATTTATTTTTTTAATATTATTATATAATTTATACTTATGCGTTTGATATAATTTATAGTTGTGTTTGATAGATATTATTGTCTCGTCATTATTGTTTGTATGTTGTGTGGATATGATTGTTTTGGTAGATAATTATGGAGGTTATAAGTCGTGTCCATTGGATTTAGTTTGAGTGATTAGGAGAAATGTTATTATCCCTTTCACTTAAATTCAATTCTTGCATGTTATGTGTTGAGATTGTAATTAGTATTTCTTATAATGTCTTCAAGCATGTTGTCTAAACAATCCCTTAGGGACCAGAACATGCATATTCCTTGTAAGGAATATAAAGATATTTCCCAGGGAAAAAAAATTGTGTTAATTTCATTGAATTAGTCTAATACTTTAACGAGTTATTATGTAAAATGTCTAGCTCAATTGCCATTAAATGAATATATCTTAATTTGTAGCATAAATATATTGTTTTGATTTCATTGTTTACATGATGAAGTCACGAGCATTGGAAGCCCGTGTAATTTTACCATCTCTACCTCGATTTTGTTTTCATTTCTATTGAGAATGTTATATAGAGTGATTCCTCTAGTTGGCTCCTGACCTGTCAAAGTTGTATGTTTTCTCAAACCCTCAGATTGAATATTGTGATACAGTTTTCTTTGCTAAGAATGGCAAACATAATTATGGCTACATCAAAGCCTTTAGCAATGTCAATATTGATACTTAGTGCATCAAGTATCATACTTAAAACGAACTTGTTGAATTTAGGACCAGTACGGTGGGAATGTATAAGGACATCCAAGACTTGTATAATTCAATTCCTTGCCACCTACAAAAAATGCTATGGTTGGGAGCAAACTCATACAAGCTTCCAAAGGAGTGGCACATTTATTCAACAAAGTTGAAATCAATAGTTGAAGAGTAGGAGATGGCTTACTAAATAATTTAGTAAAACAAAATCCCTAATGGCAATAAAATTCACCAAATTCAACTTAAAATAATCACAATTTATCCAATTCAAATGCAAAATTCCAATATAAAGAAATTTCAATCCAATATTTGGAATATAATTCTCTTCCAATGGAACTTTGAGAATAAGGGTACTTCAAATTTCAATATGTTATTATCTCTCAATTTAGTCACCTCAAGTCTCCCCATTGATATTTAGGGGTTAATTAAGGAAACTTGCAATTGAACATGGGAGCCTCCTACTCTAGGCTAGATAAAGTATAACTTTGATGTGGCTGCAAAAGGTAATACATGATTAGTAGGGTTTTTAGGTTCAATTTTTGTTTTCATGCCAAGTTATTGGAGACCAAAATTGATAATCAAGTAAAGATTGAATGCTTACCTAGTCCTCAGTGTAGAGAAAGCTCTTATAATGAGGCTTCAAGAAGATTATTTTGAGAGGGACCCAAAGTTTATTGTTGATCACATTAACATGAAGAACACTAAGTCCTTAAGGGAGATGAATGGTAACCTAGATCTAACAAGCATATAGAAGTTTTGAGAAATTCAATTTGCAAACAAAAATATTATATGTTGTTACCTCTTAATTTAGTTGTCCAAAAGCTCCTCATCATTGGACAAGGGTTAATTAAGGAAACTTCCAACCAAACATGGAGGCCTCATGCTCTAGGCTAGATAAACGCTGGGATAAAGAATTATTGGGAGGAGGAGGGGGAGGAATCAATAATAGGCGTAAATTTTAACTTTTAATTTCTATTAACTTAACAACCACCTATATGAGCAGTTATAATCAAATACATAGATAGTAGGGTAATCACTCTCATGAATATACAACATCAGCGTAAGCAACATATGCACATGGACACACATATTTAACGTGGAAACCCGAATGGGAAAAACCACCAAGTTATTTGTTATTGTTGTTTGTGAGCACCCACTCATAGGAGGCCCCAACTCCCTTAAAAAATAGCAAGCCACCACTTACCAAGAGACACCAACCTCTTACAGAAGCACGCCCCAACCTGCTTCAACCAATTGTCCTACTTTTCATACAATTTTCAAACTAGGGAACACAGGTTTACTACAATTACATAAAAATATAAAGAACTTGATTTGTTGTTACAAACAACTCCTTCCTCTTTGCTCTCTAGCACTTATCTGCATTGCACACTTCACTGCTCCATTGGTTCTACATTTAGCCCTCAATTAGTCTCAACAAACCATCAACTCTCAACCACAATTCACCTTATTCACACACACACAATTTCTTGTTGCAATTCACACAACATACAAAAATGCTCCCCCATCGACTTATTGTTTTGTCAGCTTTTTGTTTAGCAGCAACACAGGGATTAATGCAACATGTCTATTCATTAACCAACACATTCAATTTGTAGTATGGTAGTACAAGCATGTGTATGGGCTCAGTTTTACTTCAACCAACAAGTACATGCATGGTTTTAATTGCAATATAATAAGGCTTTGTTATCAATGATTTAACTATGTAACAATTACATCACTTTCCTCAGGCATTGAAACAACATTTAAACAAGAGAATAGGCTCCTACATATTTCACATACTAATAATTAATTCTCAATACACCTGCATATGCAAGGAGTTCCTCTATTGAATTTTGTTTGTACAGAAAACATGGCTCTCCATTACTCTTTTGCTGGTCTAGATTCTAGTCATCTTCTTGTTGACTGATATCTTAACTCTCCTCTATCACCATTAGTGACCAAGGATGCACCCTTTCATGCAAGTGGTGTTCTATTAATGCCTTTGGTGCACTGCTCGGTGAAGTCACCAAATGTTGTCAACTTGTTTAATGCCAATTCTTCCAAAAATGGTTAAGCGCCCAAAGATGGCTTAGGTGCCAAGTATAGCATATAGTGTCGAAGGGCTTCCAACTCATCCATTCTATGTTATCCATAGATGTGGTGCAATGCTACATATGGCACACCTACCATATATGGAGGCTCTTTACTAAAGCCACCAACTCATTCAAGCCTCATATGTATGCAACCCTTATGCCTACAACTCGCAACGCTTTGTATATAGCCTGAAGCACTTTAAACACCTACTCTCTACCATTTTATTGAAAACAACCCAAGAGCACACAATCACTTAACACACAAAATCACCACAAAACCATGACTTGGGTGTGCCTTTTGTCATTTTATGACACTATCAATTGTCGGCAAAGTCTATGTCTCACAACTATGTTACCTCGACCATATCTCCCAGCACGCCTTTGTTTTCCTCCCGGGTAAGCCTTTAGGGTTCATGTGTTGCATGCCTCCGCCTGCTGCATGCATTAGCCAGTCAATATCTTGTTGCAATGACTTGTATCTGCCATCGTATCTCGACACTTAGACACTCTGGAGCTCACTTACAATGCTCTTTCAAAACCTTTTGAGATTGGCCCTATGAGATGACATGTCCCAGTGGGCATCACCAATTTACTCATGGGCCAATCAACTACAAGTCAAGATGAGTTTTAATCCACGTTGACCCAATGCATGGTTAGCTCGGGGCTTTTGCCCGCTACACCTTAAAAACCTTACACAGTAAATCCTTTAGGATGACATCATGCTTATGTCAACAACCTTATGTGCTGCCTCCGGAATGGTGACACATGTCACTCGAATTTGGAACACTAGACCACCTGAAAATGTTGATTTTTCCTACCACATGTCCTCTGCCACATCATGTTGACTTCATCTCGTACATATGTCATCCCCAACTTCAACTCTTTTGCGCCCTTTGAACCTTACAGGCAAACTCCATTGGGATGATGTGCTTGTGGGCTCTCCTGCTACAATACTTTTGTCAATAAAAAATGATGCCACATTTCCTCCCAGAGAGGAGAGAGAAAAGGGTTCTTGGGCCTTGGTTTTGCGTCAAATACCTTTGTTAGTTTTTATAAGGGTCCCAAGAAATTTTTTAATATTGTGCCACTCTGCCACGTTAGCCTAATGCTTAACTCATCCTGATCCTTTTAAATATGTGTTGCACTTTTTCTCTCTGGGGAAGGATCTTTCAATCTTATGTCATATGTAGCTTGCATCATCCCAAGCGCTCCCCCTGTGTGCACCTTTGTTCCTTCCCGGGGTAAACTTTGTCATGATTATGTGTTATGAGGGACTCCACCATTGACCAATGGGAATGCTTTCTGTCACTTCTCTGTTGTCTGCCCACCTTTGCCTGGCCCTATTTTAATGACTTTGTTATCTTCTCCAATTATTTTGGCAATGTTTCCATCCTAAACATGCTCCAAAAGTCCTCCAACCACATTTAATTGTAGTCATTTGACTTTTGGGGTACCTCCCTTTGAATGACCATAACTTATAATCTAGGAGGCCATTTGTGAACTTCCTCATACCGTTGGAAAGCTCTTTCTGAGAAACATCCAACTATACCACTTTGAGGAACATCTGAGATGATCTCCTAAGATAAAAGTGTCTTTAGATCCTAGGAATCCCATACATATACCATTCTTTCGCATTTGACATTAATGCCAACATTATGATCAACAATCTCCCCCTTTGGCATTGATAGCAACAAACCAATCTCCCCCTGAAACCGTAGCATGGTTTTCTCCATCTCAATACTCCCTCTGGCATCAATAATCATTCCACTTAGGGAATTCTTCTCCCTCTTTGATATCAATGGAAAAGGATGCACCATTGATGCACCAAATGAGGAAAGCTCCCCCAAATCATTATAGTCTACTCTTAAATTGACATAAGAAGTTGAGTAGTTGTTAGAGTTCATTCAACACAAGTCATTTGGATGTAGGAGAAACAACTTCAATTTGATGCCTGAGATACTCAAAGTGTTCTCGTGCCAATGGCTTAGTGAATATATATGCAAGTTGATCACTAGTGGCCAGATACTCAAGTCAAACAACATTAGCAACAACTTTTTCCTTTAAGAAATTGAATTTAATTGGAACATGCTTGGTCTTTGAATGCATGACACAATTTTTAGAGATGTTGATAACACTTGTATTGTCATGCATGATTGGAATTGGATTGGTCAAATCTACCTTGATGTCTTTTAAGGTTTGCTTCATCCAAAGAATTTGTGTGCAACAGGTGGTCACAACATTGTACTCTACTTCAACTGTTGATAAGGAGATTGAGTCTTGTTTTTTACTTACCCAATACACTAGACAATCTCCCAAAAAGAATGTTACTCCAGAGTTGCTTTTCCTGTCATCAATATCGCCTGCCCAATCAACATCAATATAAGCTTTTAACTTAAGATCTCTGCTTTTGCCTTACCACAACCCATATTATGTTGTGCCTTGCAAATATTTGAGAATCCTTTTTACAGCAATGACATGGATTTCACGAAGGCAAGCTTGAAATCTGGCCACCAGAACCACTGCTTGCATGATGTCTGGTCTTGAGGTAGTGGGGTATATCAAGCTTTCAATCATTGATATGTAGATTGTTTGATTCACCAGAGGCGTTTCATCTTCTTTACATAGTTTACACTCAATAACCATGAGAGTACTAATTGGATTGAATCCTTCCATCTCAAATTTCTTTAGTGTTTCTCTTAAATATTTGGATTGGGAGATGAAGATGCCATCTTTTATTCAAAGATCTGCAGCCCGAGAAAGAAAGATAGTTCTCCTATCATAGACATCTCGAATTATTTTTTGATAGACTCAACAAATCGATGTCCTAGCTATTCCAAATCACTACCAAAGATGATATTATTGACATAGAACACAACAATTAGTAAATTATCATCTTGAGATTTTATATATAGAGTGTTGCTGGCACTGCCTCTCTTGAACCCTTGTTGCTATAGATATTTGTCTAGTTTGGCATACCAAGCTCTAGGGGCTTTTTTAAACACATACAAATCCTTTTACAATCTACAGACATATCCTTCATTCTCTGGGAGCATAAATCCTGGTTGCTCGATGCATACTTCCTCCTCCAAATCCTCATTGAGAAGAGTCGATTTCACATCCATTTGGTATACCTTGATGTTCTTGTGACTGGAAAAAGCAAGGAACGTTCTGATGGCTTCCAATCTTGCTATAGGTGCAAAGGTTTCTTTAAAATCTATCCCTTCTATTGGAGCATATCCTTTACAGAATAGTTTTGCTTTATTCCTTGTCACTTGGCAATATTCACTTAGCTTATTTTTAAAGACCCATTTGTTGCATATTATATTCTTCTCTTTGGGTCTAGGAACAAGCTCCCAAGTATCATTTTTCTCATTCCGGTCCAGTTCTTAATTGATTTCCTTTACCCAACACTTGTCTTCACTCAGTAACTTAGAATTTTGGGCTCAACTTGTGACAACAACGCAAAATTCCTACATCTTGGACTCACAAGAAATTTCCTTCTAGTTTGAACACCAACCCTATGATCGACAATAATTTGACTTCCTGGGTGTTCTTTCTGAACGTACTTGGAAGGAGTTTTGAGCCTTTATGTTGTATCTTCTTTTTCGGTTTTGTATTTTGCTTCTAATTTTTCATGGTATGAAAGTTTGGAGATTGAACTTTCTCCTTCATCTAAGTCCTCGTCTTCTCTGGATGGCTCTGATCGTGGATGTATTTTCATCTACTATGATATCAATGCAATCTTCAGCCCTTTTTGTCTTCTTGATGAAGCGCTTGTAGCTTTTAATTTTGATAAAGTACCCAAGAAATATACCCTCATCAACTCGAGAATCAAACTTTCCAAGATTTTTATTATTTCTTTTGATAAATAATTTTCTCCCAAACACCTTGAAATGTTTTGTTGATGTTGGTCTTCATTTCCATAACTCATAGGGAGTCTTATCGCTATTAGGCCTCAATTGTGTTTTGTTTGCTAAATACACATTTTTCTTGCATTGCTTCTCCCTAAAATGTGTGCGGTACATCTGCCTCATCCATATATAGCTCTTGTCATATCTTGAATGGTTATGTTCCTTCTTTCTACTACTCCATTTTGTTGTGGAGTTCTGGCCACTGAGTACTGCCTCCTTATGCCATGCTCTTCAAAATACCCTTCAAACTCTCTTGAAGTGAATTCTCCATCTCCATCTGATCTTAAGAATTTGATCTGTATATCTTTCTCATTCTCTACCTGAGCTTTAAATATATTTAAATTTTTTAGAGCTTCTAATTTCCCTTTCAAGAGCATTATCCACATGGATCTAGAAAAATTATCAATAAATAAAATAAAGTACATTTATCCTCTTGTTTTTTTTGTCCTTTTGGGCCACATATATCAGTGTGAATCAACTTTAGAGGTTTATAGGTTGAGAACTCCTTTGTTTTGAATTGAGTCCTTGTCTTCTTGCCAAATTGACAGGACTTGTCAATTGGGTTATCAAGCTTTGACAATTTTGGCAATCCTCTTACAATTTCTGTCTTGCTGATTTTTATTAGGCTGTCAAAATTTATATGACCAAGCCTTCTGTGTCACAACCAAGTTTGACTTGTTTTACTCAGGTAGTAGCTCACTCCGGAGTCATCAAACACATATGTATTATTGTCTATCATCACTGTCTTTCCCACTATCTTACAATTTTCTTCTTTTTGGATCTCATGGTCTTTAGATTGAAAGATCACATTGTAGCCATTATCACACATTTGACTCACACTGAGCAAATTTTGCTTGAGTCCTTCCACATACAACAATTTTGAGCCTTGGTCTTTTCATCAAGACTGAATATGCCCTTTCCCTTAATTATAGTTAGATCATTGTTTCCAAAAGTGACATTGTTCCCTTTGTCCTTTTCCTTCAAAGACATGAATTTACTCTTATCCCCAATCATGTGCTCTGAACAACCACTATCCACATATCATCTACTTCTTCATCATGTGCAAACAAAGCAAGTCCACACTCCATGGTTTTCCCACTTTTCTACTTCCAATTCTTCTTATCCTCGGGGAAAGCTAGCTGCCAAGTGTGTTGAGGTTTAAAGGAGTGCTCAAATTTTCTTCTACACTCACTTGCCTTGTGCCCAAAATTATTACACTTGAAGCATTCAATTGCATTCATTAGAGGAGAAAATGAGTTTTTATTCCTAGGGAACAAGTTATGTTTTCTAATATTCTAATAATATCTATATTTTAGATTTTTATCTCTTTCAACTTTGACACTTCTGTAGTTAACAACTTTATGTCCAAAGACATGACACCTATAACAATAACCATAAAACAATGTTGGGTACCTTCCATTTGAGAATTGACGAGATTGAGTTGATAGTGTCTTTATCATTTTGCAGACATTTGTGTTGTCAGTTAATTGTGAAGTTTGCATTATTGTTGTTGCGTTGAGTGCTCCTTTGGATTGAATTTTGCTTATCTTCATTAATTTTTCCTTGCAACGCTTTTGCATAGCTCTAGGGAGCTTCAAATCCCACGAACCTTAAGCTTGTCTCTCCCATAGAAATATTTTGTGGTTCTGAGTAACCCAAACCTGTTTTTTTTCTCTAAAGGCCTTTGACTGATCAAAATATGGTTGAACTTGTCTATCCCTTCAACGAATATTCTATCTAGATCCTTCTCCTTTTTCGACCTCTCAAGGTTTGTTCTCAAGGATATGATTCCTGCTTCTAGACTATGACAGTTCTCTTCCCATTCAAGAATCAAGTCATTTAGAACTTCTTCCTTCCATTTGCTTCCTTTAACTTAACTTTCAGATAAATAAACTCTCCTTTACATGTTTCAAAAATCATCTCCTCCTTTTTCTTGGTTAGCTCTAGCTTCAAGAGCCTATTCTCATTCTCTAGTTTTTCATAAGTTTTTTTTTATCTTTCTTCTAATAGGACTGTTAAGTTTTTTTTTTTTTACTTCTAATGACTTCTTCAAGTTTTTCTCTTTGAAATACAAACTCCTCATTATCAGAATTATACATACCTTCTTCAACTCACATCAACTGCTCTTTTAATTACTTGTTCTTCCTCCTGGCCTTCTTCAAATCATCAAGAGCAATGATGAGTTCTCCTTCTAGATACACTACTCCTTCTTCTTCTTCCTCAAAGTGAGACATTTTTGGTTTCGGAGTCAACTTCAAGTGCCATAAGAAATCATTCATTGGACTCACTTTCTAAAGAATCCTCGCTATTAAATTTTGTTGTAGAACTGTCCTCTTTAGAGTATAGCCCCTTCTTCTTTTGATATTTCCAAGCTTTATGTTTGGGCTTGAAATCTTTGTCCTTTTCTGACTTTTCTTTGTAGGGACACTTGGATGAAAAATGTCCAACTCTTCCACAACCAAATCATTTGAAGGGAAACTTACCTTTATACTTTCCTAAACCTCGCATTATCTTTATTGCAAAATTAGCCAACTCCTGATCAGATTCACAAATGAAACATTCTTGTTCATACTTGTGCTCCTTGGCCTTCCTAGACACTTTGAATTTTGAATCCTTTGGTTCAATATTCTCTTTACCTACTATCATCTTATAGGTTGTGAGAGTACCAAGTAACTGGTCGATTGTGAGATTTTTCAAGTTTTTAATCTCCTCAATGACTAAGATTTTGGCATTCAATCTCATAGGCAAATACCTTAAGACATTCTGAATAACCACTTCTTCTTTGACCTCTTCTCCAAGTCCTCTGATCATGTTTGTTACCTCATCAACTCTGAGAAAATATTCTGAAATGCTTTCATATTCATTCATCCTTAAGATTTCAAATCTGTATCTGAAGGTTTAGATCTTGGCTTTCTTTACTTTCTCATCTCCTTCATGACTCTTATTAAGCTTGTCCCATACTTACTTAGCTTACTTACAGTTCATAACCTTTACCAGTTCATATTGACTAAGACCATACAAGATGGCATTCCTCGCTTAGCATTGTTTGCATAAACCTTTTTACCATAAGCATATGTAGGAGGAGTTGTTGGGACAGTGTAATCTACTAACACAGAGCTCCAAACTTCAGTTCCTAAGGACATGAGATAGGCTTCCATCATGACTTTCCAAAAGACATAGTTTGACCCATCAAAGACTGGTATTTTTCTTGAGTAAGCATCTTGGTTCTC
This sequence comes from Pinus taeda, assembly GCA_000404065.3. Classification (NCBI taxonomy): domain Eukaryota; kingdom Viridiplantae; phylum Streptophyta; class Pinopsida; order Pinales; family Pinaceae; genus Pinus; species Pinus taeda. The sequence continues at coordinate 292,069 of APFE030909223.1, read as the reverse complement.
TTGTCTAGACATGATTCATTATATATATACCTTCCATTGGTTAGGTTTTTCCTAAAGGAACTTGGCTCTGATACCAATTATTGGAATAAGGAATTACTAAGAGTGTGTTGGAAGGGAAGGGGGGGTGAATCAGTAATAGGTATGAATTTTAACTTTTAATCTGTATTAACTTAACAATCACCAAAATGAGTAGTTATAATCAAATGCATAAATAACAGGGTAATCATTCTCATGAACATACATCATCATTGTAAGCAACATACACACATGGACACACAGATTTAACGTGGAAACTGAAATGGGAAAAACCACCAAGTTGTTTTTTATTGTTGTTTGTGAGCACCCACTCATAGGAGGCCCCAACCCCCTTAAAAAATAGCAAGCCACCGCTTGCCAAGAGGCACCAATCTCTTATATATGCAGGCCCCAAACTGCTTCAACCAACTGTCCCACATATCATAGAATTTTCAAACTAAGAAACAAAGGCTTACTAAAATTACACAGAAAATAAAGAACCCGATCTATTGTAACAAACAACTACTTCCTGTCTGCTCTATAGCACTTCTCCGCATTGCACACTTCACTGCTCCATTGGTTTTGCTCTTAACCTACAATTAGTCTCAACAAGCTATCAACTCTTAGCCATAATTCACCTTATGCATACACACCACACAACTTCTTGCTGCAATTCACACGGCCACACAAAATACAACAATGCTCCCCCATCAACTCAGTGTTTCCTCAACTTTTTGTTCAGCAGTAGCACAAGGATCAATGCAACCTATTTGTTCATTAACTAGCGCATTTAATGTGTAGTATAGCATATTGGTCTTCAAGTACAAGCATGTGTACTGGCTCAATTTTACTTCAACCAACAAGTACAAGCATGCTTTTAATTGCACCATAGTAATTCTTTGTTAACAATGATTTAATTATGCAAGAATTACATCACTTTCCTCGGCTATTGTAGCAACATTTAAAAAAGACAATGGGCTTCATAATGTTTCCCATACTGAGAATTAATTCTCTGTACGCTTGCATATACAAGAAGTTCCTTTATTGAATTTTGTTTGTACAGACAATGTGGCTCTCCATTACTCTTTTGCAGGTCTAGATCCTTGTCATATTCTTGTTTATGTTATCTCAATTCTCCTTTGTCACCAGTAGTGACCAAGGGTGCAATCTTTAATGTAGGTATTGTTCTATTAATGCCTCTAGTGCGCTGCTTGGTGAAGTCATCAAATGATACTGACTTGTTTAATGCCAATTCTTCCAAAAATGGTTGAGTGCCCAAATATGGCTTAAGTGCCAAGTATAGCATATAGTGTTGAAGAGTTGTCGAATCATCGATGCTCTGTTATCCACATATATGGCGTAATGCCACATATGGCACACCTTCAAAATATGGAGGCTCTTTACCAAAGCTACAAACCCATTCAAGCCTCATATGTATGCAACCATTATGCCTACAACTTGCATTGCTTTGCATATAGCCTGAAGTACTTTAAACACTTGGCCACTACATTTTTATTGAAAACAACCCAAGGGCACACGGTCGCTCAACATGAAAAAACACCACAAAGCCATGACTTGGGTGTGCCTTTTTCCATTTGATGACACTATCAATTATCGACAAAGTCTTCATCTCCTGGCTCCATGACCCCTACCATATCTCCCAACACGCCTTTTTTCCTCTAGGGTAAGCCTTCTGGGCTCACATGTTGTGCGGGTCTATCCGCTACATGCATCGACCAATCAATATTCCACCGGGATGACATGTATTTGCCACCACATATCAATGCTTAGACACCCTAAAGCTCCCTTACAACACTCTTTCAAACCCTTCCAAGATCATCCCTACGGGATGACATGCCCTGGTGGGAACCACCACTATATTCATAGACCAATCAACTGCAAGGTGAGACGAGTTGTACTCCAAACCAACCCGAGGCTTCCACCTGCTAGACCTTAAAAAATTTCGGGGAAAAGCCTTTGGAATTACATCATGCTTATGGGAACAAACCTACGTGGTGCCTCCTGAATAGTGACACATGTCACCCAAATTTGGCCCACTAGACCACTTGAAAATATCGAATTTGTCTACCATGTGTCCTCTGGTCCGTATTGTTATGTTATGCTGACATCATCTTGTGCTTCAACTCTTGTGCACCCTTTGAATCTTCTAGGAAAACTCCATCGAGATGATGTGGTTGTGGGGCCTCCTGTTGCAATACTTTTGTTAATCAAAATGTTGCCACATGTCCTCCCATAGAGAGAAGAGAAAAGTGTTCCGAGGCCTTAGTTTTGCATCAAATTCCTTTGTTAATAATACAATGAATATTTCCACAATTATTCATATTTGAAGAATTTTTTAGGATGGAACTGTGTATAGGATTAATATACCGTAAACATTGGATGGGATATTAATCCTATACATAGTTCCATCTTGAAAATTTCTTCCTTTTTTAATTTTTATAAGGGTCCTGAGAAATTCTTGAATACTACATCGCTCTACGACATTAGCCTGACACTTAACTCATCTCGAGCTTGCGTCATCGTGGGTGCTCCACACTGTGCACCTTTGTTCCTTCCTAGGTAAACACTATCGAGATTACATGTTATGAGGGCCTCCACCACTAACCAATGGGAATTCTTTCCATTGTTGTTATGTTGTTTGCCCATGTTTGTCTGACCCTCATTTAGTGGATCCACTATCTACTCTGCTTTGTTTGGAAATGCCTCCATCCTAAACATGCTCCAAAATTCCTCCAACCAATTTTATCTATGCTCATTTAACTTTTGGGGTACCTCCCTTTGACTGGCCATAACTTACAACCGGAAAGGACATTTGTGAACTTTCACATACCGTTGAAAAGATCTTTCTGAGCACCATGCAACTATGTCACTTTCATGAACATCTGAGATGATCTTTTGAGACAAAAGTGTCTTCAAATCCTGAGACTCCCATACATAAGCCATCCTTACCCGTTTCACATCAATGCCAACATTATGCTCAACAATAAATTATACATTTGATGTGGTTTTGAAGGGTAATACAATGGTAGTAAGAGTTTTTAGTTTTGATGTTGGTTTTCGTGCCAATTTTTTGAGACTAAAACAAATAATTAAACAAAGATTGAATGTCTGCATGGTCCTTGGTTTATATGTGGCTCTTCAAAAATGATTCAAGAATATTGTTTCTAAGGAGGATTCAAAGTTGAATATTGATAGTATCAACATGAAAAACTCTAAATCCTTAAGGAAAATGGATGAAAACCCAAATCTAACAAACTTATAGATATTTTAAAGAATCCAATTAGCAAACAAAATAACTAACTAGTTAATCAAACAATTCTCTTACAGACATATCATTCTTCTGATATGCAATCCATTTCAAATTGGAAAACAAATAATGGGAAAATCACAAGACTTCTTAATTGGACCTAGAAAATGCACCCTTCTTCTGCCCATCCATGTCATGTCAATGCTTAAAAAGTCCACATAAGCATTAGTTACCTAAAATTTAGGCATGCATTTGAGATCATTCCCTTATGGGAATGTATTGTGGACAAGGAATAGAAGTGAAAAAATTCATGGTCTCCCATAGCATGTATATTTTATAATTCAAAGAAGCTTTTTTGTTTGTTTGCTAAGTTGTGTGAGTCCTAAGATGATTGTAGGATTAGCCTTTCGCCTGAGAAACCACTACCTAGGGGCATCGAAGTCGTCAAAATCACTTGGGGATCACACTCAACTTGGGCCACACTAGCCCTTAACATGACTAGATTTTTGTCCACAGAGTTTTGAACCGGTGATCTTCACATCACGAAGTGCCTTAACAATACACTCCATCATCGTCTATTCTATGTATCCTGGGCATAACTCAATAAACAATTAGTGTTAGTTAATTAAAGATTTAAATTATATTTTGAAATGGATTTTAAATTATCAATGAAATAAAATTGTTATTAAAATAAAATGTAATCAATTATTTAATTGGTTAAAGATTTAGTTTATTTGTCTATTTGTTGAGATGTTATATAGATAATATAATATATATATATATATATATATATATATATATATAAATATATATTATATATATTATTTATTTATTATTTTAGGTTAGTTTTTTAATATAAATTTTGTTATAAGAAATTATATCTTTTCTTATTTATTTAAATATTTGATATTGGTTCAAGGAAGAAGAGGGCATGTTATAAAATGTTTTAGGGATTCAATATCCATGGCATCAAGGCTAATCTATTGTCATTCCAACAATGGTCAACAATCTACGATTCTAAATTTACTTACATAAATACAAATAAGGACACTATATGTTTGATTTCTTCCTTGCATCAAGTAGCCCACAGACAACAAACTCGTGACTACTCTTCTTCCCTGTGCCCTCAAAACAAAATTATGATCACTATAAAGGAATTTGTGACATGTATTTGAGAATAAATCCTTGAAATTGCTACTTTGATATTGTTGATTTCTTCAAAAGTTAGCCATTGGTCAAGGGAATCCCCTACTTTTGTAGTTTTTCATACAATAACAACATCACACTATTTTTTATTCTTCTCCACCTATACAAACAAACAAACAAACAAAAATTGGTCTATGTGGAGTCTAGATCTTCAAATTGGTCAAAACTTACGTTTGACATGCTTTACCACAACCATAAATGAAGATGTCGGGCTCTTATATGAAGGATTTGTTTGTGGATAAATGTGGTTAAGAATGCAATAGATTTGACAAAAGTTTCTCACTTACATAGAAGCTCTGAGAAGTCCAGACGACCTATCATCATTAAAGGTTACTTCAGAAATTATTGTGAAGTGCCCCTTTCTCACCTATTTACTACATAGATGACAAACTGGACATGGAAGATCCAAACAAACTGACAATAGTGTAACAAATCTTGATGGCCATGAAAACTTTAAATGTCAAATCAATACATATGTTTCCATAAGAGAAATGCTTTATGTTGTAATAAGTTCTACCTTAGTAATGAAGTAGAGTGGGGATGAGCAGAGTTATGATGGAAGAGTAAATTTGAGCTTCAACAAAGCCTTAACTAGGGAAGATCGATTGTCTTCTTTGGTTTTCATGGATTTTCTAGTAGTTGAGACTCATTGGAACCTTTATTCCACTTCTCTTGAAAGGGTGTAAAAATAAAGTTAGCTTAGATTTAGAATTACAAGTACATCTTATGAAGTTATCTTTCCAAAATGAAGGCAAGAAGCTTAATATGTTAGTTTATGGGCCTTTAGCCTTTTGAGAAAATGGGTTCATTAGAGATCATTAGAATCCAAAAGGAGGGTTTTTCAACAATGGCTTATCAGGTTGTTGAAAGCAAGTTGCTAATATAGCCCCTAACATGATTCAAGCCCTACCAAGTAACATGCTCGTGGATATGCACTAACACATAATAACAGTCAAGTCAAAGTGAATTCCCAAGAAACTTGGTTGGAATATGCGTCCCACACTTGTGATTCAAGGTCGAAGACACCCCATGTCACCCATTTTGGGTTATATTAATGCTATTCCTCCCCTTGGAATCTTGAAATGAATATCACCTTAAACTTATCGACGATATATTACGAATGTAGGTCAAATCTTCATAGGCAACACTAGAAAGGAAGATGAACATCCATGCCAAAATCGATGTTAAATTGGACATAAGTAAACATATCCATGAGAACATCTCCATCGAGCTAGGAAAAGGAAACACATCAAATCTAGATTACGAATCCATTTTGTAGAAATGTAAGGGATGCTCATTAGACTAGTCATTGACATATTGAGAATGTAGATCAAATCTTCGTAGGAGACCATGGAAGGAAAGATGAATACTCATGCCAAGATATGTGTTAACTTAGACCTAGGTAAGCCAATCCATGAGAATACCTCCATCTAGTTAGGAAAATGAAGTGCATTCAATTTTGTTGGAATGAGGGAGGTGTCATGAATACAGAGAATTGGAAAGCAAGTGTTCATATAAGATTCATAAAAAATATGGAAGCGATTCCAAATGCATACAAGGGAGAAGAGAATTGTTGATCCCACTCAAAACCCTAAGAATTCCATGAAAGTCTAGATGTCCATAGGAGTTACTCAATCCTAAAACTAGTTAAATATGTTGCAATTTGAAGACGTTCACTTACGTAATCCTAAACCCATTGATCAAGTTCTTGTTGTTGGGAATGTTTCTAGTGAAATACAGAAATCTTCTTTTGCAATTCAATTGGGATTATCTCAGGTGATTGGGAGTAATGATTATTATCCTCCCCACGTTAGTTCAATTCCCATAAGTGACACGATGAACTCATATTGAGTGTATTATTGTAATGTCTTCGTGTCTTATTGTATGTACAACCTTGCACCATGAAGAATATCTTACCCTTGCATATAAGCTAAATGATGAGGTGCCTAATTGCATGAAAATTATAAAACTAAATCTCCTTATGCAAAGAAAGAAAAGACATCCCCACTTAAACCAAATGTTAACCTTTTATTTTTTAAAAAGTGGATTAATCTCTTCACCCAACATTCAATGCCTTTCTCCCAAAGGCCATTCCCAATGGTCCAATGCCTTTCTCCCAAAGGCCATTCACGATGGTCCCTTGAAAAATATTAGCTTTGACTACCCACAACGCATTAATACAACTTCTAAATTCAAAACTAATGTTAGTAAAAGCAAGCATGGAAAGAAAATTCATTTGAAAAAGCTTGAGAAAGAAAATGTTAAGCAGATATTACAAATGAAACTCAAATATAATTCAAAGACTCTTCGAAAAGGAGTCACAAATCTCGAAAGGTCTAGCTTGACCCACTAAGGTGCTTTGATTGTGCCTTCTTTTCCTCTCAAAATATGATTATTGAGAAAAGAGAACTCAAAATAAATCGATTAATTACAATTTTGGAAGCCAAACCGAGTAAGAATATTAAGTAAAGTCTAAAAAAATATACAAAGAAAACCAATTTGATGACCTAACCTCGAAATCTCTAGTTTATAAATCACAACAATTAATTGCTAAGCTAATTCACCCAATTACCTTAATCCTACTCTTCTTAAAAAAATCATTAACTAAAAAATAAATAAAAAATCGTTGGAAAACATTAAAAGTTCGTTGGAATATATGGATAGTTTTTCAAAACAGTAAAAGTTCGTTGGAAAACATTTTTTTAGTTGAATAAAAAAAAAAACAAAACTTGACCCATCCTTTTGAATTGATAAGCCATCTAATGTTTCATTATATATGGTTCAAACACCTTGACCTTAATGGTTTAATGGTATTTATGAAAAGTGTCATCATTTAAAAGAAATTAAAGATTTTGGACTAAGGAAGTGTTGAACAACATTTTCGAAGAAAAAAAGTAGATTTGAATATGACAAAATCCTTGAGGGATCCCTCAAAGAAAAAGGTCCACCAAAAGAACTTTAACTTAACGAATATTTAAAGGGTTTATCAAAAGAAGAGGTTTACCAAAAGAACTTTAACTAAAGGAATTTTTAAAGGTTTATCAAAAGGAATCAAGGGTGAACTTTAACTCACGGAATATTTAAAGGGTAAGTCAAGAGTCAAGTCACTTGGGGAGACAGAGAAGAATTTTAAGTCTTTTCTCATGACAATTATAAATAGGAGTTTTATTGAGGAGTGGAAAAGTAATGTTTAAGAGGGAAAAATGAAAGACTTGATGCGTTTCTAATTAACCTTTTTTCAAACGAATGTTGAGCATTATTAATCAATATTTATGAATAATAAAGAAGATTAAGTTCAAAAGATTAGGAAAATGTTGAATGCTTTTAGTAATCTTGTTTTTTTTGTTTTTGTTTTTTTAAAACTTAAGTTTACATGGTTTTAAACTTATTTCTTTATGTAACTAGATTGAAACAATTATTATTATAATTATAATTTTGAAGATGTTTTTATTATTAAGTTTTTTTAATGAGTAAGGTGGTTTTATTACAAGTATACAAATATTATATAGATTGTTGACAATTTCATTGTAATTTAGGAAGTCATTAATTGCCTAAAATCAAGTGGGGAGGATGGAGTGATCTTAAAATTTGATTTAGAAAGGTTTATGACAAGGTCTAGTAGGATTTCCTTAAAGAGGTCCTCTTAAGGTTTTGCTTTGCTACAAACTAGGTAAGTAGGGCCTGTGATTGTTTCTCTTTAATTTCTCTCATAATGTTAATTAATGATGGATCTTTGTTTTTCTTTAAAATTTCTAGGACCTCATGAAAGGTTACCTCCTATCCTCATATTTATTCATTCTATAAATGTTTGAGGCCTTAGGAAGAGACCTTTCCAAAGAAAAAATTTGAAGCCTTTTTAAACCAGTAAAAAATATAATCTCATACCTCCCTTCCCCACTAACCCATTCCTAGTTTGTGGATGAAACTCTACTCATGGGAGATGTTAGCATTCAAGAGGAAAATGCATAATGTTATAGAAATATCTAAGCCAACATCAAGGTAGCAAATAAGCCTCAAGAACTACATTAATGAGTATAATTTAATAATAACATCTAGTAATCCTTGAATGGTGCTAGTTGAGCTCTAAGGAACCCTAACTCCTACTTTGTCTATGTTCCTTACATCTTCTTGACTAGTGGAGGAGCATCGCCTCTTCCTCCTCCTTCGAGCACCATAACATTCAATGCTTTAGTCACTTCAATCTCCAAACCCCAACAATCCCCTTTCATCAAGCATCTCGATGAGACCCCTAAGGTGTCTGTCCCTGTACTGTAATCTAGATCCATGGCCCTTAATCTTGCAGATCAAGGTTTGATAGGACAATTCACTATGATTCAACCTTCCTTATGAACTTTAGCTATGTGGATGGATAAAAATTGGTGCCCTCTAATTAAAGGAAAACTCTCTCTCCTTTTATGTAAGGGGCTCTTTCACCTTCCTATTTGAGGAAAAGGAAGATAAATATATAATCTTTAGGGTTGACCCTTACTTTCGACGCTCTCAAGGTCTATACCTCAATTGATGGAACCCAAATTTTAACTTGGAAAATTGGATTCCTCCAATTATTCAAGTCTAGGTCAAACCCATTGTTGAGTCAATTAATTGCTCCTAAAAGGATCACCTAACTACTATACATTAATTTATCAACTCGAGGTTTCAGTTTTCTGTTTCAAGGTTATCAACACAGTTTATGTAAGAGAAATGTGGATATGACTAGTTACTATGATCCTATTGAAAAACAAAGCTACAATAGCAAATGAATCAACTCAAGATGCAATATCTAATTATCACAAACTACTCAAAACATTAACTTCTATAGGCTTCAAAAGGAAACAACAAAAGGAAAAATTCTTAACATCAAGTTGTTTCTTAGGGAACAACAACTATAGAATATAAATACGACACTATAGAATCATATTGTTGAAAGTGATTAAGGAAATATAATAGAAATCTATGATAATCTACATGAAACAAAAAGAGAGAACAATACTCTTAACAGATTAACTACAACAGATCTATTCTATAGTGATTTCAATAAACCTGACTCAAAACAACACATTCAATATAACAAGCAGGCAACAAGAAATTGAGAATAATTGCACAAATAGAAATAGCTAGAACAGTAGCATCAAAAACCAATTTAATGATACAAGAGAAGACTGCGTTGTTCCCAGGATCGAGCCCAAATCCAGAATCGAACTGTCTTATGAAGGAATCAACACAATATACTAAATATGAGTAATAAACACTTCCATTCGATTGCAGAGAATAATTACAATTAATTTATTTTTAGGTCTAATCTTGTGCCAAAAATAATATTACAACTTTGAAAAACGCCTTTCGAGGCTTAATACTAGTCTTTATATCAAATTAGTAAAAGATAAAGATCAAAGAATCTATTTTTAATAATGAGTGATTATGAGAATCTAGAGATTCTCAGGATGCTCATTTAAGCTACAAAGATCTTAATGCATTTGGAAGACTAGGTCGAAAGATTGGTTTAACTAATTTGCTCCAAACAAAGTGTAATATCTTGAAGCTTATACGATCTCCCACGATCATTCCAGGAAGCATGATCAACTATCAAGGTATCAATAGATTCCCGTCCAATAATGAAGATTTGTTCTTTAAAAAGTAACACTTTAATGATAGAATCCGTTCATAAAATAATGAAATAATAAATGCATATAAAATACTACTAAAATCCATACTACACAAATTAGCATAGCCTAACCACAAGAAAAACTTGGAAAATAATATGAAAATTAAGAAATAAGGCACAAAAAATATGACAATTATGAAGTCCAACATCACCCCCCAATTGACCTTTTTGCATGACCTCATGCAAAAAAATGATTAACATGTAGGGAAGTCAAGGAGGAAGCTTCATAAGCTTCCTCTCCTCTCTGCCTGAATCCATTACTACTTCATAATTCTTCAAGAGCCATAAACTTACCTACTTATGACAAGTCATAATCATACTTATAAAATGATCAAGGGCACCAAATCACGAGGCATCAATACCTGCATCCTATCCAGTGGATACCTCTTTTCAATACCAAGTGAACATAGTCTTCTACTCTAGTCATGACATACCGAAAATTGTGATAACCAAAGGGCTCTCTGTCCTTGAATTCATTAGGTCATGTCTGCCATCTATCCTTAACTCCATGAAGAGCCTCATCTATGATGTCTTCCAAATCTTCCATCCCTGAGTGCAATACATCATATTGAATTTGTGCAAGTGCAAGGGAAACATCAGGTTTCTCTATAAAAATACTATGACGAATTAATTTGCAGAAGGGGTTATTAGGTTCCCTTCTAACCCAAAGATCCAGACCATGCTCCCTTCTCTAGAAGGTATGATAAGCCTTTGCCCACTTCACCTGGTTTCTGGAAAATGATATAAAAGCCTGAAATTGAATATCTCCAATAAATGGGACATGATTTTCTCTCACATGCTCTTCCAAAAAGTAATCATGCATACACAACTCACACATAAGATATTGTTGATACTCATCCCATCTATAAAAAGTAGAAATGAAGTCCAATACATTTCTAAATTCATGTGGTTATCCAAATTGTATTGCTTTCACCTTAAGCAACAAATATAGCTCAAGCAAATATAAAGCATAGTTTCGAGCTGGGGACTTGCATGCCAAGGCCTTTGAATAAATAGAACAAATTTCCTTCGTTTTCTCTGCAACTTTCTTAAGCCGGTCCTTTAAATTTTTTACTTCCTTTTCAGATTCTCTTAGTTGTGCATAGGTCTCATCTTTTGTTGTTGTCAATATTTTAAATTATTGGAGCAACTCTTGGTGTTCCCTCCAAGGCACCACTTCTCCTTGATATCTTGCTATGGTCTTCTATTGTTCCTCCATAGTTTTATGCAAGACTCTAATGGATTCTTCTACAACCAAGGGAGTATAAGGAGGCACATCTTTTGTTTGTACCCCTCTGTCATTAAAAGTAAACAATCGATCATTCTGAGTTCCTATTTCAGCAAGGCTAGGAGGAGCGTCCACATCTGTTCCTCAAGGCCAGTCCAAGTTCCTACTTCAGTAGAAGCAAGAACAAAGTCTTTCTAAGTACTTGCTTCATTAAAGACATATATGAAATCAGTCTGGACTTCCATTTCCTAAGTTTCTTTCTTTCTTTTAGGTCTCTTCACATAATCTCTAAACTGCTTACTCCCATGTAACCAATTTTCCAGTTGTTGTACCTTTACTCGCAATTTCTTATTTTCTTTCTTTAATCTATCAATTTCCTTCTGAAATTTCCCTTTTTCTTTCTTTCTCCCAGCTCTGGTATCTGTGGTCATCAAAACAGGACTGCTAACCAAGGTTGTTGGAGAGGGAACAACAATTATTATTTTGGCTTCTCTGGCAATAGTTTCTTGAGTGGGTTTGATTGTCAATGAGTTTTCATCTTCCCTTGTCGTTACATCAGTTCCAGGCTCCTGGAAGCCCACATTAGGAAAATTAATATGAGGTTCAACTAAAAATCCACTGGCATCATCTCGTTCTTCATTAGTCAAAATTTTGAAAGATTGTGGGGTTGTTCCCTCTAGAGAGGAAGGCTCTAGTAAAGTAGCAACAAAGTCTCTAGATCACTCATGAGATGAAACAACTTCTAGATCATTATCCAATTCCAAGATAACAATAGTTGAAGAATTGACAGGAGAGGTTATAGTCGATGAATTCGGTGAAGTCCCCAAGACAAGAGGATTTCCAGAATGAGCTCCAAGTTCTTCTATTGAAGTGGTTGTGGCTTCTTCGAAATTCATAGTATCTAACAAACTCTTTAGCCCTTCCAATGCTTGGGCTATTGGTGTTTCCTACTCCATCTGTTCCGAAGTTGATACATTTTGGGTTAATTTTTTAAAGGCTTCTTAATGCATTTCTTCTATATTGATGAAACCTTGAGTCAAGCTTTTTTCTGGTTGTTGCTCAAGAGGGTTCAAAGAGCTCTGACCTAGCTTAACAAGTCTAGCTGACCTCCTTCTTTTCTTAGACAGTGAAGCTAGAACTGATGCCATTCTTTACTCTGCTCTGTTGAGTTTTTGAATTTGTACTGTTCATCATGGGATATTTTATGTTACTAGAGTTTCATTTAGATTTTCCTCATTACCTTTCTCTGGCTACTCATCACTGAATGGAACATTCCCAAATGTTCCAACGACTATTTCATTCGCCAAGGGAATGTCTTGACCATTTGTTAGGGTTTCCAAGGAACCCTTCCTAAGTCTGTTGAACTTAGCTAAGACTTCTTATGATTAATAACTTGATGAATCCATGGTGAATTACGATTGAATTTTGGTCTTTGGACCTCCTTAATCTAGTAGCAGTCTCATGTAATACTGAATTGAGAAAGTATGGAAGGTTCAGAGTTACCTTTTTCCTTAGGGATGCCATGAGTTTGAGATTATGCCCCCTTACAACATCATACCTTTCATCACAAGTGATTTATCGCGATAAAATCCCTACTACTTCCTTCCATGGTTCAGGTAATGAATTGGGGTTATACCCCTTCCCTTTTTCTGATCAACTCTTCGTCAATATTCATAAACAAAAGGGCTGCATTCTGGAGAGAGGTGTGTATCTCGTGCCACTTTTATCCTTTTGTCGGAAGCCCTGTTACTTTCACTATTGCATTTTCACTTATCACCAATGTTGTGTCGTTGTCCAAACTCTTTGAGAATTATAATGCTACCTCATTTTCGAACCCCTGTAACCATTTGAAATAATCTATCCATCCAGTGTGAATCAACATGTTGCGTACCTATTCTGAAGCCTATAATTGCATAGGTTCAATCAGACTGAATTCCCACCCATTGTTGATTGTTCAACAAGACACTGTCTTGCAGCTGGAAACAACAAAATTCACGATGTGTGATAATAGTAAATTTGTACAGAGTATAGAGGTTCAACGACATGTAATTGTATTAAAAAATGCAAATAACTGTCAGGCCAACTCCCCCACCCCACAAACCCCCGGCCCCCCCCCCCCCCCCCAACCTCCTCCCCCCACACCCACCCCCCCCCCCCCACACCACACCCCCCCCCCCCCCCCACAACCCCCCCCATCCCGAATAAGACTAAAGGTTGTCTGTAGCCATTAATCAAGTTTTGATAGGATGGCATGTTTAACACGTTTAAAGGGCAATGATGTATTAATGCAATGCAATAAAGTAACCGTCAAAAGGAAAACTAGGAAGTGAAGTATATTTGTGATGTATGAGGAAATCATTAGGATTTTTATGACTCCTACACCGTAATGATAACTCGATTTATTATGACACATAGAGGATGTAGACGAAAAAATAAAGGCATGCAAAGATTTGTACAAAGGATCAGATGGATGGAAACAATAACTGCATCAAGTGAATCATTAGATAAAATAAAGGAGATTAATTTATAATGTCGAATTTCCAAAAAAAAAAAAAAAAAAAACTATTTCTAGTATTTAGAATTATAATGAAATACTCATAGACAAAAAAGCATTATTGCTTTTATTTATGGAATAAACAACAATGATTTTTTATTTTATTTTTTGTCACAGTATAGTTCAACTCATCCGGTGCAAGGTTTTTGCTAATGTAATAAATGGCATAAGGTTTTTTACCCTCTTCTTGCCCGAGGACTGTTGCTATCGCCATATCTAATGCATCTGAGGATATATGGCATGGTCCTCGCAACACAAGAGTTGTTGAGACCAACTTTTCAGATATGCAAATGCAATGTCACATCTATTAGTCCATTCAAATTCCACATGTATACTCAACACATACAGAGGTGCTGCAATTTTTGAAAATTTTACTATAAAATGACGATAATAACCAACATAACCAAGGAAGCTATGTACCTCTGTCTACATTCGAGGAATAGGGAGTTTAAGAATTACCTCGATTTTAGATGGGTCCAACTGAATTCCTACAATAGAAATAAAATATCCCAGAACTATGCCCTTTGTCATCATCATATGACATTCATGACTGAGGCACAACTTGATAACTATACATCGTGCAAAAACCTTCTCAAGATTATGCAAGGCTTGGTCAAAATCATTACCATAAGGGGTAAAACCATCCATATATAGTTCAAGTCCCTCATTAATCAAATCAGAAAAAATGCTAAGAATTTCCCTTTGAAAGGTGGCTGGTGCATTGCACAACCCGAATGGTAAGACTCTATATGCAAATGTTCCCCATGGAGGTGAACGTGGTTTTATCTTGGTCTTCAGGGGCAATATGAATTTGATTATATTCACTAAACCCATCCAGGAAATAAATGTATTTTTTTTCCAACAAAAGTGTCAAGAACTTGATCCACAAATGGAAGAGGAAAATGATCCTTCTACGCAGCTTTATTTAATTCTCTATAGTCGACACAAATTCTCCATTCTCCATTCTTTTTAGGGACTACCTCCAGTGGTGAAACCCATTGACTATTAAAAATAGGATATATGAAATTAACATGAAGAAGTTTTTGAAGTTCTTGTTTTACTATATCTCTAAGGTGTGGATTTAGTCTTCTTTGAGGCTGGTGAATGACTCGGACATCTTTCCTAATGTAAATATGATTTGTGCAAAGTTGTGGATTGATGCCCTTCATATTCAAATATTCCCAGAAAAAGATCATGTTTGTATTTTTAAAGAATTTGAATCAGCCTTTCACACCAAAGGTCGTTAAGATTAGCATTAATATTCAAGGTCTTGTCAGGCTCAATTTCAATAGGAATTCTATTGTGAATTGCAGTCGTGGGTATATGTTCAACATTCAAGTCCTTTAGAGAATCTCCTTGGGCTTCATTATTAAGCACAAATTTCAACATTTGACAAGTCGGGTTCTCGATAATGGAAGGCTAATTAATGAATCCATTAATTACATCATCCTTAGTATGTTTTTTTAAAGATAAGGGCTTTGTCAATAGTGGGAGGAGAGTGTAAATCACCTTCCTGATATTCGTGTGGGGAACATCTAAAATCATCAGTCGACATGCTGGGTTTAACAGGGGGTATAAGATAATATTATTGACAGTTAGTCCTTTAGCAATGGTCATACTTCTAGTTTAACACCCTATGTATGTGTCTGTAGTGGCATGCCATGGTCTTCCTAATATTAAAGGGTGTCCTTCTAGTTTGTTTTCAATATTGAGGACCAAAAAATCCACTGCGTATTCTGTGGAATCTACAAAGACAATGATATCTTCTAATGTCCTTTCCGATTTTACTATCGATATGCTAGCTAGTTCCAGTATGGTTGGAGTCGGTTTAAATTTAGTTATTCCAAGGAGTCCACAAGTTTCAAGTGTTATAATATTTATGGTTGCTCATAAGTCCACCAAAGTGTTTGGGAAAGTATATCCTTGAATCTGGACAATAACTACAGGGTTTCTAGGGTCATCATATTTAATAGGTGTTTACTTTCCCAGGATAAGATCAGAGATTTTCCCTAAAACATGGATTGTAGGAGAGTCTTTTGGCTTCCTACCAGGATTCTTAACACATAATTCTTTGATGGTTTTGACATAAATGGGTATTTCTCTAATAGCATGTAGGAGAGGAATTTTGATATATAAATTTTGTAATTCCCATAAGAGATCAAAGTCAAGGTGTAATGGTTTTTTTACTATGGCTAATCTCTCAGGGAATGGAGAAGCAGTATCTACAATCTCAGTGGGTTCTTATTTTTTAGTTGGTTTTCTAGGTGGCTCTGCTTTAGTAATAATTGTAGCAATATGAGAATGTTCTGTCAAAGACTACTCCTTAGCGAGTTTATCATTTTATGGTTGCTCTTGATTTTTTGAGTGATCTTCTAGAAAGATGGTTCTCCCAAATCTCAATGTTAGTTCATTTCATTCCAAAGAAGAAGGGGGAGAATCTGAAGTTTCCAGAATTTCAAAAAATTGCATAGGTCTATTATTTGGATCCAGATTTGGTTGTGCAGGTAATTGAGGTTGGAGGGAAGGTGGAATGTTTGGAGGTAATTGAAGTGGAGGATGTACTGGTGGTTGATTTTGTGGTTGAGGCATTGCTCTCAATGGTTGATTAATTAATCCAGTGGGGCGTTGCCAATTTTGGGACCACATTGGCCCTTGAGTAGGTTGATTTGCCCATTGCATAGGGTACGAATTGTTTGGTGTATTATTCCATGAAGTTGTAGGATATTTTTGATTCGGCCAAGAAGGACGAGTGAATGGCTGATTTTTCCAGGGTGATAAACTATATGGATGTGACTTCCAGGTATTAGGAGAATGTTGCTGGCCTTTCCAATTTAATACAGGAAATTTCTGTTGGGCAAATTGTCCAAAAAAAAACATAGAATGGTCCTGCGACATATCTAATGGGCGATTCTTCCATTATCGTTGTTGTGCCACAAAATATGTTGGTTATGGCTCTTCTTCAGCTTCCTTAAATACAAATTCAACCCAGCAAGCAAAGGACAAAGATCAGTCGAATGATCTTTGGTGCAAATAACACATATATTGATTGTATCCAACAGACATTCTTTGCGACTGTGCTTCTTTCGATAGTAAGGAAAAAAATAGCCAATGCACGTTCAGTTTCAGCTTGTTTCTATTTTACCTGTAAAACATCTAGTTGTGTTGTCAATGTACTTAAAATATCAATTTTAAAATATTCTAAAATATTACCAATTTCTGCTCGTGTAACTCCTCCCCCTGCAATTCTGTTAGATCCGCTGAGAGGATCGTGAGTCTCAGGCTTGGTTCTTGTACTCCCTTGTGAACACCTGATACATAATTTTACAATGTCATCATATTCTTCTTTGGAAATGTGACCCTTCCCCATTAAATTAAGCATTTTTATCCATTCATATTTGATACCTCTAATCAAAGCAGTTTTCAACACATCCTTGGAATAAAGTAGTGTATGGTGATATTTGTAAATTATATTTAAATCTTTCAACATATTCTTCTAAAGTTTCATCTTCTTTTGACATCATCTTAAATATTTCTTCCCTTAGATCCATAGATTGAAAATAATCTTGATACTTAGTAAGGAAGGCTTCTTTCATTTGGTCCCTTGAAGTTATAGTACCACCCCCCAGTCCCATGAACCATCGTAATCTGCTCCCTTTAAGGTAGAAGGAAACAAATTTATTTTTAGGGGGTTAGTAGTATAATCATATCCTCGGAATAAGACATCAAACTTAAGCAAAAGTGCATCAAGGTCTTTAGAGGCCATTCCATGAAAGGTTGGAAGATTTTGCAACGGGATAGCCTTCATTGGTGCATTAGCCCATGGGTCAACAATAGGATATTCTATGGTTGAAATTTGTGTTCATGTCACTGCATTTTCCATTTGGTCAATGATCTGCCTGTAATCTTCAGGGATCTCGTAATTAGGAGGTACTATCTAAAAAACAATGTGCTGACAGGGTTATGGACCTTGACTAGGTCTCACAACACTACTTAAGTCAGGAACTTTGGTTTATTTCCTCACAATGGGTGTTATAGGGAATTCCTACTCAGAAGGTTGTGGGTACAATTGACTTGTCTCACCTCCCCCTTCCCTTAGATTGCAAGAGTGCCCCTCATTCTTATTAGAAGGAATGAGATACCTAACAAATGTGTCTTGGAAGCTATGCTTAGATCCTAAAGTTTTGTCATGAATCTCAGCGTTAGCTACAGTAGATGACCCTGCTACTCGAGGGGCAATAATAATAGAACCCTTATTAGACACTGCTCAAGGACCTACCGACACTTGAGATTTTGATTTGCGAATGATTTCGTCTATAAAATTCGTTCTTCAAGGCTAACTTGACCTTGAGTTTTAGTAATTTTCAGAGTGGATTTCTGATCTATCTCTATTTGGTTCCTAGTCCAAGGCTTATATCTAGTCATACACACTAAACAATCTAAACGTGTTAGTTGAGGGCAGGCACGAGCACAAGATTTTTACTTAAGTGCATGTGTACGTTCTTACCTTCCATCTTTAATACCTATCCCCAAGGATACAACTAGCACTCTCTTTAACAACCTCCCCGACAACGACACCAAAATATTGAGCCAATTAATTGCTCCTAAAAGGACCAACTAACTACTACACATTAATTTATCAACCCGAGGTTTTGTTTTTCTATTTCAAGGTTATCGACACAGTTTATGCAAGAGAAACGTGGATATGACTAGTTAATATGATCCTATTGAAAAACAAAGCTACAATAGCAAAGGAATCAACTCAAGATGCAATCTATAATTATCACAAACTATTCAAAACATTAAAATTTTCAGGCTTAAGAAGGAAATAGAAAAAAGGAAACATTCTGAACAGCAAGTTGTTTCTTAGGGAACAACAACTAGAGAATAGAAATACAACACTACAAAATCATACTGTTGAAAGAGATTAAGCAAACATAATAGAAAACTATGATAATCTGCAGGAAACGAAAAGAGAGAACACTACCCTTAACAATTCAAATACAACAACTCTATTCTATAAAGATTTCAATAAACGTGATTCAAAATAGAGCATTCAATATAACAAGAAGGCAACAAGAAATTGAGAACAATTGCGCAAATAGAAATAGATGGAAGAATAGAATCAAACACCAATTTAATGATACAAGAGAAGACATCGGTGTTTCCAGGATCAGTCCCAAATCCGAAATCGAACTGCCTTATGAAGGAATCAACACAACAGACTAAATCTGAGTAATAAACACTTCCGTTCAATTTCAAAGAACCAATTACAATTAATGTATTTGCAGGTCTGAGCTTGTGTAAAAAAAATATTGCAACTTTGAACAACCCCTTTCGAGGCTTAATACCAGTGTTTATATCGTATCAGTAGAAGATAAATATTAGAGAATCTATTTTTAATAACTTGTGATCCCGAGAATCTAAAGATTCTGAAGATGCTCATTTAAGCTACAAATATATTAATGCATCTGGAAGACCAGGTTGAAAGGTCATTTTTAACTAATTCGCTCTAAATAGAGTGTAATAACCTGAGGCTTATACTATCTCCCACGATCATTCCAGGAATCAACATCAATTATCAATGTATCAATAGATTTCTGTCCAATAATGAAGATCCGTTCGTTAAGAAATAACACTTAATGATCGAATCTATTCATAAAATAATGAAATAATAAAGGCATATTAAATACTAATAAATCCATACTACACAAATCATCATAGCTTAATCATAATAAAGACTTGGCAAATAACATGAAAATTAAGAAATAAGGAAAGGAAAATATGACAATTATGAGGCCCAATACCCATGATGAAAGGAAATTTAGGTGTATTTGTAGTTGGTAATGGATTATTTTCCTTCCTCTTTGAGTGTAAGGAGGATAGAGACATTGTTTTCTAGAACGAGTTGTATTTCTTTGGCTTAAGGGGGATGCATTTTAACATTTGGTTGCTGGATTTTAATCCAAATGAAGACATTCTTATTGTCGTGCCTATCTTGATCAAGTTTCCTCACTTACCTTTGTCTTGCTAGAGTGATGGTGTTTGAAATCCATAGGAAACAGTGTTGGAAGGTATCCATATTGAGCTGAGTTGAAAGGCCAACAATTTGCTTGTGCAAAAATATGCATAAAAGTAGAATTTGACAAAGGCCTCCCTTTGAGATTGTTATGAAACAAGGAGAATGGAAACACATCCACTCTATGCACTATGAATAAATCCTGTTTAATTGCAAGCGTTGTCACAAATATGGCCACTTTGCCTGAGATTGTAAAAAATACCATTTTGGGAATGGAGACGGAACAACCACTTGATAAGAAAATCCAATGGAACACCCAAAAGAAAGGGGAAAACGAGGGAAATGTGGAGCTAAGAATAACAAAAATGTGGCTCAAAATGATGCCTCGTTGTCGACCAACCTATACAAAATTCTAGCACATGAAGAGAATGTTTAGGAGGAAAAAATGTGGATATAGAAGACCCAAGCCATGAAGAAAACATAATCATGGATGAAGAGGGAGAGATCCATGAAAGTGTTCTTATCAAAGAGGCCACTCATGTGACTATTATTTCACATCAATCCAAGCATAGTTCAATATCTTTGACAATTCCTAACTTGAGGGAAAAGAGCCCTGAAGGCACTACTCTTGAACTTCAAGGACTAGCAGAGGGAGCAAGTAAAGTTGTCACACGAAATGCCAAGAAGAGATTAAATTGGGGCAATGAATCTACCAGTCAAGAATTGGATAACCAAAATAAAAGAAGAAGGCCTTCCGAAAAAGACACAAGGGAAGAAGGAGCTAAGAAAAACATTAAGTTAGGCAAGCAACCACAAATCATGAAAATCCTAAAAAACATGAGTAGTCGAGAACATGGGAGTGCAAAAGATGGGGGAGGCAAGTCTAGCATCTCAAAATATAAATGACAGTTTTTTCATGGACTAGAAGGGGAATGGGAAATCCCTCTAAATCCAAGGATATTAAAGATTTAGTTAAAAGAGAAAAATCGTGAGTGCTATTTTTACAAGAAACCTAACTCACATATGAATATATGTCAACTATGTAGAAAAATATTTGGAGAGATTGCTTAGGCATTGCACAAAGCTCTTGTGGATCTTCCAAATGAATACATACACTTTGGTTAGAATCTTTTCTCACATTAAAAGCCATCTATAAATCAAAATCTTGGGTGGTCGTTCGGCTTGAAGATAAGAACACAAAAGAAATATTTTATTTTGTAAATGTTTATGCTCCGGTCTTGTACAATGATAAAGGATAATTTTGGGATTTTTTAACCAGACTAAAGGAAGAACTATGGTATATTGATGACGTTATAGAAGGATATGTTGACATTGTTCTATTCTCTTTGGAGAAGCTTAGGGGTAGTATTGTCAGGGATCCATTTGGGAGCAACTGGAAGACCTTCTACATGAGTGGGATATTCTGGATATATTTCCGAAAAAAAGGGAAATACTCTTGATCCAATTGATCAGTGTGGTTGGATCACTTTCATATTCATAACAATTGAATTATTAAAGGAATAAAATTTATATCCACAATATTGACTCAAGGGGATTGCGATTACTGACCTATCTCCTTATCTATTGATCCTCATAAAAATCTTGGACTAATACCTTTTCATTTCAATCCAAGGTGGTTGTGAATGGATGGGGTCTCAATTTAATTCATTAATCTTGGGCAACTCCAGTATTTAGATCCCCGACTTTCGTTTGGGAATCCAAATTGAAATTGGTAAAAAAAGCCTTAAGAATTTGGGAAAAAGGGAACTTCAAGCCTCCGATTCAAGAAAATTTTGAAATTCTCATCAATCCCGGATGGCAAATGATCAAATAACAAATTAGCACATTAAAAAGGAAAAGAAACTAAACAATAAATTTCATTTCCTCAAGAAAAAAGAAAAAGAGTATTGGTGTTGCACTAAAAATTATCACCTTGACATTCTGCAATCTGTGTGAGTCCATTACCACTCATACTTTCCTCCTTTGCAAGTCTTAAGCTCATTCCTCATATCAAGCCTTGAAAATAAGAGAAAGCCCTCAAAAGTCTCTAAAACTCTGGTTCCGCACTTTCTCTTTGCATTACCTGCAGTCCCACACCTAATGGTCATGTCTCCTACGCACTTGACCGCTTTGTCTATGTGTTATGGGTGCGGACCCCTGTAAAAGTTAAAAAGGCATGAGTACATTCTAAAACTCACTTTCAGTGATTTCTAGAAGATTGTGGAAGGAATCTTGAGGTGGCAAGTTCACTCTCTTAAGGTTCATGCATCCCATACCTTAAGGAGCTAACACCTTGATGTGAGGAGCTTATCCCTTTGAAGAAGGATTCTATCCCTTCATAGGTGGACCTGTAACCTGCTCCCTTGCACTATAAAAAGAAGCATTGGACTGGTTACTGGAGAGGTTAGAAGCTGAATATTTTTGAAGTGAAATGCTGTTGGAACTTAGTCTTCTTAGTTGAGTTTTTATGAGGAGAGATTACATACCTCTATGATCTCATTTGGAAGAGTGCAAGGCTTGTCAAAGTAAAGGAAATTCCTGTTTTGGACCCCATGAAGAGCTTGTTCAACATCAAGGCTGAAAAGGTTGTAAGGTTCTTCTACTTCAAAGTTGATACAAATAAGTTTGTTTTTCTCAATAAGTTGTTGATTCATGGTTTATTTTACGGATTCCTTGATCACCATAATAGACATGATCTATGATATTTGCTATGCAGGTGCTATTTAATGTTTGCTTGTTTCCGATTGCAGGTCCTCAAAGGTAACTCTTTTGAACGATTGAAGGATGGCTACTACGAACAAGCATTGGATCTAAGGTAGGGTCTTAACACCTTTATAGTATTTATTTATAAATTGTATATGTCTAGAGAAAGATAGATTTGTTTGTCTGTTTGTTGCTAGACTATCTTCTGATACTAGGGAGATCGGTCTTGTCCGTAAGATCGATTTATCCAGCCAACAAATTGGCGACTCCGCTGGGGATCTGAATTTGGTTTTTGGTTTTCCTTTGTTTTGACTTGAGAAAATTGTTTTCGTTTCTGGTTTTTGATTGATGTATGCTGGCTTGGGTAGTTTTTAGAATCTGGATTGTTTTTTGTTTTTTTTCGAAGTTTTTAGGGGCCGCACTTTCTCTTTACAGACAGTGCATGCATCTCCGCATTTTTCCTTTAGTAAACAGAGCGGGACCGCACCTGTTTCTTCTGGAAGCTTGCAGATCCTGTAAATTTTTTTGAAAAACCTAAAATATCTTCTTCCAGTTAAGTTTAGATTTCATTTAAGATTTTTAGTGTCTACCCAGATTTGTATTTTTCCTGTCAAAAATCTCTTGTGAGTGAGTTCCAATAGTATTTTTGTTTTAGATGATTTTCTAGAAGTTTTGCATGCTTGGAGTGGTTTTCACTTGGTCTCTGTAGTGACTCAAAGATCAGAAGCTTGAGAAACCTTAGATTACCCTGATGTCTTTTTGCCTTCTTCATGAGTCTGACTTGGTTGTCAAATCTATCCTTTGTGAGAAATAGATTTAGTTTTCTCCTTGCAAATCTTTGAACAAACTCTGTTATAAGTTTTGAATTTCATTTTTACAAAAGAAAACATATCTGGATGTTTTTTTGGTTGATTTGTTATTCTGAACAAATGAATCCTTAGTTTACTGAACAACTAAGTCAAACATCCTAAAAAATAATTGAAGCTTTTTATTCAATTTAGGTTTTTAAATTTTTTTAGATCTCAAAATTAGTTTTTGTAGTTTTGAGTGTTTTTCTAGAACTTGTAGATCTCTTTTGAAGCAAATTATTTTTTGTAGTTTTGAGTTTTGAAAAAGGAAAGGGATTTATTGTGAGCATTAATTATTAGTCTCGTTTTGAGTTCTTATTGAAAAAGACAAAAAGATTTTCTTTCCATTTCCATGTTGAAAGAAAGAATTGTTTCCTAAAGAATTGCATTCTCAAACTCTTTCTTTTAGCTAGAATTTCCTTGAAAGAAAAATGAATTGCTTATCATTTTAGGTGCATCTTTTTAGTGTTTTTGGAGTCGAGTCTTCACACCATCAAAGTTTCATTTCCATACCTATTGACTTAAAAACAACCCATAAAAGCAACCGCTTAATTAAAATTGATCTAGTAATCTTTTCTATTTCAGGGCTCTTATCACCAATATAGCTTAGGCTAGTATCTTGGAGTAGGAAGTAATTAACTCTCCAAGATAGTTAAAACAAACAAGTAGATACATCTTGCGGTAGGAAATAAATCCAATTGTAATTGATACATTCTGGGAAGCTTCTCTTAAAGGAATCAATCACAAGATCATGTTCGAACCTTTGAGACAATCAATTCTGTTTCGTTGGGAAAGATAGAAGATTTGCGCGTATTATAAACGGTAAACCTAAGATTAACCATTGTTGAGGAGCCTAGGGTCACTTGTTGGTAAACCTCGGATTGACCATGTTAAGGAGCTTTCAAGGGGATTGAGCTTTGTTACTCTGCCCTTGCGCGTAGATCGGATCGTAGACTGTTCCCCCAGTTGTATTTATTGCTGTTGGTAACCTTAGTGTCCATAAACTTAAGATTATTTCCTAAGGTGATGGTGAAGGAAGGATCCCACTGTACCTGGAGCAGACGTCGACTAGACTCACTTGGACTCTCTCAGGGGTTCTCTTCACTCGAGATGGTTTTGTGAAGAAACTTGTGCCAGTCCGTTTCATTAAGCAGGTTGTCAGGGTAACTGTTCCAACCGCCCTTTCTGTATTAAACTTCTACTACGTTGGATTTCATCACCAACTAGTGTTTTTAGTACGGGAAGTTATTGTTTGTGTGTGGTTTGAACTCTTAGATTTTTTAAGCGTGTGATTCAGTTGTTTGTTTCTTTAAAGACTTTAGGTGGTTTTATTGAAATTTTCTTTGTTTGCGTCTGATTAATTAAATATTTAATCGTGGCTGAATTACCGAGACAATCTTGTAGACTTCAGGGGAAACCTCCTGAGTATACACCAAGCCAACTTGAAGGGCTACGAGCTCTTGTATCACCTAGTGACAATAGAGTTGGATCACCAAAAGCCAGAGAGTCATCTTTAATTGTTCATCCTGATTATCAAATACAAACAACAGAGTATATTCAAGAGCCAATTTCATTTTCCAAAGTTACTGGTAGTATTTCTCCTTCTAGTGAATTAGTTGAAGAACCTAAAATTTCTGAGCCTGACACTGAACCTGCTGCTACTCCAACTTCAGGATTTGCTTCTCCAACTTCTAGTGGTCCTGGTTCACCTAGCGTAGGAAATATCATTACTCAAAATCTTCCTTCTGGCCTCATTTCTATTGAAGAACTTATCAGTCCAGACGAAGACGTAACTCTTCCTGTAAACCAACAGAATTTAAATATTAGGGAGCGTGAATCAATATTCTACAGTCCCTTTAGGAGTGACGCTTGGTATGTATCATTGACAAATTTTTTACAAAACCCGGGTCTTAGTTTTTCACCACCTCGAATTCCTTTTCATCCTACACCAAGTGGTTATTATCCTTCATCGATCATGTCAAGACAGTCATCTATGTTTTCCCAATCACCGGAAACATTTTTATATGGCTGTCCTTCTGTTCCTTTAGGGTACCAGTCACTCACTGGTACTTTTTCAGGAGCATCTCCTCGACCAACTGAACATGAGTTATCAACTAGTAGTAATGGAACTCAAGCGTTTAACAGAAAATAAATCCTTATGATGTCTGGTAGTATTCCAAATCCTCAACCTCAAAGTAGTCAGTTACCACCTTGGGGGCAACCTCAAGGTAGTCAGTTGCCGCCTAGGGGGCAACCTCAAGGTAGTCAGTTACTGCCTGGGGGGCAACCTCAAGGTAGTCAGTTACTGCCTGGGGGGCAACCTCAAGGACAGTACATACCTTCGGGATAGTACATACCTCAAGGTCAACCCCGGACTTAGTACATACCTCAAGGTCAACCCCAGTTTCAGTACATACCTCAAGGTCAACCCCAGTTTCAGTACGTGCTTCAGGGTTATCAACCTCAAGGTGGGCACCCAACTCAAGGTTTCCAACCACCTTCTGGTCAATCATTTTTACAAGGAGCTGAAATGTACTGCTTAATTATTAGCCCTACATTCAACCAGGTTATGGTCCTCCATATGCACAACCTGTTATGGGTCCATACTCTGGAATGAATGTGGCGTGGGATCCATCTCAAACTCAATAAACTATGCAACCTAATGTGCAGTTATCTAATCAACCTGGACAGCCTTTGGTTTCTAGTCCAACCCAACAACCTGTCCAACCTTCTGTTCAAATCTCTGCACCTAGTTTAGTTCAGTAGCCTAGGCCTAGCTCACCTCAGACTCCGCCTCAAACTGTTGCGGCAACTGATGCAACTTCTGTTCAACCTACCACACCTGTTTTTGAAGTATCTCTAGCTCCAATTTCTACTATTCCTGCATTAGTACAAACTCCTCAAGTCTCTGTGCCACAGTCAGGACCTACAGTTCAGACTTCGGTCCAGATGCCTGTAGGACAAGCTGGTCCAAGTACGATTGTCACAAGTCAACCACAATTCACTTATCAACCATACCAGCGATAGTATCAATTCGGTTCTACTGTACAAAACCCAGTTTATCCGTATCAACCATATCTTGGCTATACTTATCAACAGCCTCAACAACCCCAGTTTGGTCTAGTTAATCCTGGTTTCCTAGGAGTTTATAACATTCCTAATGCAAATCCAATTCCAGGTTATCCTGAATATCCTCCTCGTGGACCTAGTCTTGTTACTCAAGGTTTTCGCGACCCTAACCGTTAGTTTCCATTCATTGCAACTTTGGATTTACCTGATTTGTCCCGCCTTACGAACGATCCAATTTACTATCTTCCGTATTGGCCGCCAATGCCTAGTAAGTTGCCCAGAGATATCCCGAAATTCGAGGGTAAGTCAGGCGAGGATCCATTAAATCATGTTATGACTTATCACCTCTGGTGTGCATCTAATTCAATCATTGATGATTTAATTCGATTGCGTCTTTTTCAATGAACTCTTATTGGTCTTGCCGCCAAATGGTACATTGAGTTACCACGAGCCTCTTTTTATAATTTCAATCAGTTAGCCACTTCTTTCTTAACTCATTTTCAGTTGACTGTCAGATATGAGAATGGCACGAAACTGTTAACTTCACTAAAACAATCCATGTCCACATATATTTCTGATCATATTCATGAATGGTGACGTAGAAGGCGTTTAGTGAATGTTTTCATTCTGGATCAAATTTTAGCGGAATGGTTCATTAAATCATTATTACCCAAAATCACGAAAGATGTAGCTAAGGGAGGAGTTGTCACTGAAGAGCAAGTCATTGCTTAGGCTCAGTACCTTGACCTCGTCTATACGCAGTCAGGTACTTTACATGAAAAAATCCCTGATCTTCCAAAACACTGTCAAATAACTGCAGCTCCTTCAGGGTCTCATGCCGCTAATGGAATGATTGGTTCAGTTAGTACTAAAAGTAAGAAGAAATCTTCAAAGAATTCTTCTCCTATAATAACTTTACCTGATTCCCTGACAGGAGATTCTTCCGTTGAAATTTCTGCCGACATTCATGTTGTAGACTCATCTACGACTAAATCAAAATCCGGTAGCAAAAAGAAAGGGAAGAAGAAAAACAAACAAAATTCAAAAGATAAAATGAATAAAAATGAATCTACTAACGAAAAACGTAAACCTCACTATCCTTGTTTCATTTGCGACGAGGATCATTTTACTAAAGACTACCCACATCGAGCAGAGGTTTCGAAAATCGTTAAAGGTCTCAAATGCACGCTGTCTTGAAGGATCCTTTTCCTACTCAAGACAGTAAGATGATTGGTTCTTCCTCGAATGCCTTAGAAGAACCCATTATGATAATGTCTCATGTTAGGATTGCGACGCGATCGCAAGATTATGGTAGTAAAAATCCTGTTGGTGGTAAAGAAGTAGAATCTTCTAATTCAAACACATCAACTTCACCTCTTCCTGTTTTTGGTCCACTACAGATTGAGAAACCCAACCCTAACTTAGTAATCAAACTGCTTGCTAAAGGTATACTTTGGAAATCAACTTTCAATCCAAATTTGAGAGCTGCTCAGAATTATAACATTGTTGAAGACTTAGCTATTTCCCCTTCAGCAATGTCGGCTTTGGAAGTGCTGCAATCGTGGCCAGCACAACGTAAATTACTATTGTCTGCTATAGCAGCTGTTGATATACAGGATTCGAACCTAATAATCTTCGATTTAGAGAATAGTACACCCCACCTACCTCATCAAATGGCTTTCCAGATTCTAGTGTTAGTCAAAAACAGGCCTTGCTTTCAGATTGTGATTGATGAAGGGGCTTCTACGTGTATTATGTCGATCTAGTGTTGGAGATCGCTTGGTTTTCCCACACTCAATCAGTCTCCGACAATTCTAAAGGCTTTTGATGGTCAAGGGTTCCATCGTTTTGGTATTTTGCAAGATTTACCTATAGGGGTCAAAGGCAAAATCGTAAATCTAGATGTGGAAGTGGTTGATGCCCCTCTATATTACAACCTTCTCCTGGGTCACAGTTGGTCTTATGCTATGACTACTATTGTTTCATCGGTCTTTCAGCTTATCAAGTTTCCTCATAACGAAAAGATCATTACGATAGACCAGCTGACTTATTTCTCTTCTGACCCAGCCTCTACAGATAGTATTCAGCACGGCGGT
This sequence comes from Pinus taeda, assembly GCA_000404065.3. Lineage (NCBI taxonomy): Eukaryota > Viridiplantae > Streptophyta > Pinopsida > Pinales > Pinaceae > Pinus > Pinus taeda. Next base: position 263,404 of record APFE030909223.1, on the reverse strand, counting down.
AAAACAACTATCCCTTACAAGGATGTTGGAGTAGGTTTGATTAAAAATTCTGGTTTACTAGGAACTTTTTCCTTCCCTCCTCCTAACATATCACCTTCTATTACAACTATTCATATGATTTCATTGAACACTATTGCTTTTGATGATCCTTGGATCGTACCTTCTGATTTCGAGGTGGATTCATTTGGTGGCGCGATGCCTTTGAGTCCCTTTGAAATTGCATATTAGGCTGTACAGTTGTTTTCTGATTCTTGTTCAACTGAAACTAATCCAATGAATGTGGTCCATGGGGAATCACTTTTGATATCAACCTCAGCTACAACAACACTTTATGATCCTGTTCATACTGATGAGCAGATTCATGAACTTTTGTCTGTTGATGATTTACCATGGGAAGATCTTCATCACCGAACTTCATTTTTACCTGAGCTTGATCATTTTGAAAATGATTTTTCATCTATTTTTACTGCTGACTATGTCAAAGAACCACAGAATCCATTGCAACATTCTAATTCTGAGCTAACTTTGGGAAATATTTCTCGAACGGTTCCTATTGACATTTCAGTTAAGCCCAGAATTATTGAAAACATTCATATAGGTGCTTCTTGAACGGATGACGAAATCCAAATTTATAAAGCCCTATTTCAAGAATTCTGTGACGTGTTTGCCTGGTCATATGAAGAAATGCCAGGAATTGATCCATCAATTGTTGTCCATGAAGTTAAAACATACCCAGATGCTAAACCTGTCCAGCAACGTTTACGTCAAATACATCCAAGAAAAGTTGTTGCTATCAAAGCTGAAGTTGAGAAATTACTTCATGCAGGTTTCATTTATCCAATTCCTTTAACAGATTGGGTATCAAATATTATTACTGTTAACAAAAAACAAGGAACAATAAGAATATGTATCGACTATAGGAATATTAATCGAGCTTGTCCTAAAGACAATTATCCAACCCCCTATATCGATCAAATTATTGATGATTGTGCTGGTAATGAAATGTTCTCTTTTTTGGATGGTTTTTCTAGTTACAATCAAATCAACATACTCCCTGCTGATCAACTTAAAACAACTTTAATTTGTCCATGGGGGACATTTTCTTATTGCAAATTACCCTTTAGATTGAAGAATGCTGGAGAAACTTTTCAAAGGGCTATGTCTTACACATTTCATGACATCAAGCACATTGTGCAGCCTTATCTGGATGATTTACCTACCCATTCATTACGTAGAGCTGATCATCTCACTCATTTACAAGCTATCTTTATGAGATGTATGCATTATCAAATTAGGCTGAATCCACACAAATGTGTATTGTATGTAGAAATGGGTCACTTACTAGGATTTGTTGCTTCAAAAGCTGGCATTCATGTCCCTCGAAGGTTGAAGCTATCGTCAATCTACCTCCTCCTTTGACTCTTCGCCAACTCCAAAGTTTGCAAGGGAAAGCAAACTTTTTACGTCATTTCGTTCCTAACTACGCTGAGATAACGAAATATTTTACCAGGTTGTTGAAATAGAATACTCCATTCTTTTGGGATGGGATCACTGATAAATCTTTTGATGCACTTAAACACACATTAACCCATGCACCATTATTGCATCTTCCCAATTACAACAAGGATTACTTTTTGTACCTCGCCGCTTCTCATTCCACTATTGGGATGGTTTTAGTTCAGGAAGATGAATTCAACAATGAACATGTGATTTACTATCTTAGTCGCACTTTACATCCTACTGAGCTTAAATATTCGCATGTGGAGAAATTGGCCTTGGCAGCTGTTCAAGCTGTCCAAATATTTCGTCACTATGTCTTATTATGCACAACCATGTAATTTCTTACTGTAACCTTATGATGTATATCTTGACTAAACAAATGCTAGGGGGCAAGTATTCCAAATGGATAGTTATCCTGCAGGAATTTGACTTGGAATTTGAAAAATCCAAGGCAAAGAAATCTTTGGTTTTTGCTGAACTGATGTGTGATTTCCCGCATAATGATACTGAAACTATGGCAGAGCAGTGCATTGCGGATGAATCATTGTTTCTTATCAGTACTCTTGAACCTTAGTATGGAGATATTATTGTTTATCTGCAAAGCCAATCTTTTCGACCTGAAATCTCATGATCTCAGTGACAAAAAATACGTTTCCAATCCCAATAATACAATATTATTGGTGATACACTTTATCGTCATGGGGCAGATTCTGTTTTTCGACGTTGTCTAACTCATGAAGACGCTGAAAAGGTTCTGAATGACTGTCACTTTGGAGCATGTGGCGGTCATATGTCTGGGTATGCCACAACCCAAAAGATATTGCGCGCTGGTTATTTATGGCCATCCTTATTCAAAGATTGTATCTATGCAGTCCGAAAATGCCACAATTGTCAAATTGGTTATCGTAAGATGCGTGCTCCACCTGCTCCTCTCCATGCTATAATTGTTGTCGGTCCTTTTGCAAAGTGGGTTATTAGCTTTATTACATGTAAGCTCACTCGGTCGGGGAAGGGTGCAACACTAGGACTTCCCGAGAGGTCACCCATCCTAGTACTACTCTAGCCCAAGTGTGCTTAACTGCAGAGTTCTCATGGGATTCAATGCATTAACCCTGGGATGATCGCATGCATATATTATCCTAGCGGTAGATTATTTTATTAAGTGGGCCGAGGCGATGCCTACATTTTTGGCAGACAGCAAAACTGTTGCAATTTTCGTATTCAATCATATAATTGCTAGATTCGATGTTCCTCAAGCTATTATTACTGATCATGGAAGTCACTTTCGAAATATCATGATGACTAAACTGACAGATCAACTTGGCCTGCGCCACGATAGTTCTACTCCATATTACCCGCAGGCTAATGGTCTGGTTGAAGTTGTCAATAAAGTTTTAGTCACTATGATCCAACGAATCATTGGTATTCATAAGTTGAATTGGCATACCATGTTATTTTCAACACTTTGGGCATATCGGACCTCAGTAAAAACATCAACGGGTTTCACTCCTTTTCAACTAGTCTACTATTTGGAAGCAATGCTACCTATTGAATGCGAAATTCCGTCATTACAATTAGCCATAGAATTACTCCCAGATACTTCTGAAGAGGAGAAACGTTTTTTGTACTTAGCTCAGCTAGATGAGAATCGATGCACTACTGCAATAGCAAACGAGACTCATGCGAAACGAGTGAAAGCTCAGTACGATATAAATGTTACACCTCGTAATTTTTCAAAAGGAGACCTACTTTTACTATATGATCAAGCGAACGATAAGTTAGGGGCTGGAAAATTTGTACCTATGTGGCATGGTCCTTACATTGTTAAGTGAAAGCTGGCAAAAGGGGCTTATGAATTGATAGATTTTGACGGTGTCTCTTTGGGTAAACCCAGAAATGGACTTTATCTGAAGAGATATTATGCTTAAATTCTGGGTGGAGATTTTTTGTTAGATTAGTTTCTTTATAGCTAGTGTGTTTTAGATTAGAAAAGTGTGCCTAGTTTAGAGAGTGCTCTTATCATTATTCCTGCTTATCTTGATTTTACTCTTGATATTGCAAATGTCGACGTCTCTTCAAACATACATTGGTTTTGCTGATGGTGCTTGTCGTAGTACACATAACATTTCTTCCACAGCTTGGGTTGTTTATTCACCCTTTGATGAGTTAGTATCTATGCATGGGGTAAGCCTCGGTCAAACAACGAATAACATTGCAGAGTATAGTGTAGTGATTCAGTGATTATCTGAATCCATCTCATTTGGGATTTGGAGTTTGATTGTTAGGTTGGATTTTGAACTTGTTGTATTACAACTTAACAGGGTTTATGCCACTAGAAATCCAGTGTTATTAAGGTTATTTTTGAGAGTTTGTCTCTTGGAACGTGAATTTGATTACATTGAATATTAGCATATTCCAAGACATTTAAATACATTAGCATATGCAGTTGCTTCTTGTATGATAAATAGACATTTGCAATAATCAAAAGAGTAAATTTAAGAACATTCAATAACATGTTACACGAGATAGCCAGTAATAATGATATATCATAGCATAGAAGTAGTGTTTTAAAATACACATCATCTTCGATCATAGGTTGAAAAACACCTTATGATCGGCAAAAATGATAATACAAAAAGACAAAAATGTCGTGTGAGTCTACAAAATCAGTCATCCTATCCATGGTGATGATCACGATAAGAAACCACTGCTCGGGCCACACTACATAGGAACCTCCTAAAAGGTCCTGGGACCCCAATCACATATCTCTGTAACCTAAGTGGAATATCATCTATGCCAGTCTCTGGAATATCTACTGTCAAGCGCTCTAGATGATGCTCCAAGTTGGTCAGGATCTCTGCTGATTGGTCCTGTGGGGCTGGTACTGCTGTAGCTGGGTGTCTCCTCTCATAAGGCTGGAGAGTGGCTGGTTGTCGTGGACCCACATCTACATTTAAAACTTTTGATTGTCAGTTTTGGATGATTTAAAATTAAAAAAAATTAATTAAAACTAGAAAGTGTTGAAAATGGTTTTTACCTGAATCATCCCATTGCTCTCCTGGTGGAAGAGTCATGTCTGGGTCACTGCGATAATCCATCCCAGCATATGGAAAATCCTGAATAACAAAAATTTGGTTGTTCAACCAATGAAAATACTCAGGCGGAAATCAAACAATCTCTATAGGCTCCTCAGGGTGACAGGCCATCAAAGCAATCCAGCGAAGTATCCTAGGTTCTCGAGGAAGACTAGCATCAACAGGAATATGTTGTGGGGCTAACATGAGGATCCTCTCTAGAGCAAAGTTGACCACGATAAATCCATATCCAAATATTTTCAGCTGTCCATTTTTTGCTCTGGTTAGTTGGCCTTTCAAATTTGCCAACACAGCTTCGCACCAGTTGAATACGGTGCCTCGAAAATAGTCTACATGCATCTGCATCTGGGATACAGTAGCCACATGCAATGCTACACTCTCGCATAGCCTGGTAACAGTGAATGCAATAACCTTAAGCTTAGGACGGTCGGTAGTTTTAATATCAATCCGTTTGTCCTTTGTTTGATCATCGCAAAACTCCAATCGGAGACTAGCGACAGACTGGCCACTTGGCCTAGTCCTGAAAAGAGATAATTGTTCGCCCCTCTTGGACAAACCAGTCAAAAAATATATATCCTCCAGCTTAATTTCGAGCCGGTGGTCACCAATACGAAGCACTGGTCCTGCGTGTTCCATCTGTCTACCAGCCATTGCAAGAGATCTACTTGGGCTCTCATGCCCGATATGGCCTAGAACTTAAACAGTTCGCATGCTCTTAATGCCTGCAATGTGGGCATATGACTTATTGTGGAAAGATCTACATCCTCATGCTCGCATTCTCGCCAAATAAGCATTTTGAGTGTCCTACAATGCAAAAAAGACATATTAGAACAAGCTAGTTCGAAACATTTTGGGAAAAAATGGAGAAATTTGAATTTTTAAAAATTCGTTGCATGGGGTCTGCACCCGTTGCTTACACACAGTGTGTAGGTCCACACGGGTTGTGAGAAATAGTTGCGGACCCACGACTTTTTTCTTTATATAAAAAATTCGGGGTTCGCAAGGGTCGTGTGTTGCATCTGCGGACCCCCACAAGCGACTTTCTAAACCTATTTTTCCTTCAAAAACCAAATTTAAAGCCTAAAATCGAAATGTAAACGGATGAAATGCAAGTTTAGGAGGATGTGGACCTGGAGCTGACGGTTTTCGATTCCGACGGACGGATTTTCCAGAATCTTCACAGAAACTTTCTTACCCAAAAGCTCTCACTTCTCACTCTGAACTCAAATGGTAAAAATGAAATTAGAAAAGCCCTTTTTATAAGTTTTTTCGAATAAATGAATTTTTAATTTATTTATTTTTCACTTTAAAAAGGTAAATTTTTAAATACATTTTTATTTATCTTAAACAGGTATGAGTAATGTTTTGAGTTTTTGTGCAGAATATTGGATTTTTTGGGAAAATTGATCATTTTTCAACAAAGAGCATACTTTTATTACTTTTTCGGACTCTTTCAAAAATTTATGAAAAAACGAAACATTGGAGTCCTCTTTAAGCTCTTTTCTGACTCATAAAATATGAAAAGATTGTCGAGTTTTTTCCCTTTTTAACTCGTTAAATGGAATTAAAAGGGCGGTCCACTTACAACTCTTTTATGACCGTATAAACATGAAAATATCACTAGACTTTTGTCGTTTCAAGTTCGATACTGGTATTAAAACGACGTGTCTTCGATCACTTTTTTACTTTTTTGGTTCAGAGCCACTAATTATGAAAAGTACTCCTTGATTGTAATGGTCAAGTGGTTCTCTCGAGTATTATTTTATACTTTTTCGAGCTCGAAGGACACAAATTTACGAAAAAGGAGCCCCATGGAGTTTTCTTAAGTTTTTCTTCTAACTCCCTAAAATTGAAAAACACCGAGTTTTTCCTATACTGGAGTCGTTAAAATTTAACAGTAAAGGACTTGTTCAATTTTAAATAGGAACGAACCACTCCTTCTTAGGGTTTGAATTTTAAACTAAGTTGGACTCATCCGAAGGATGAGCTTATAAACAAGCAAACCTTATCCTCCTCAAGCTTGTCAAAAATAAAGAGGTACTTGCCCGAAATGGTGGGGGAAAAGAGAGAAAAATGAACCTGTTTGTTACACTTTGTTTTTAGAAAAGACGTTAACCACTCTTGAACACAACATTTTCGTTCACCTGGGTTGGGAAATCCTTTGCCTAACAGTTAATCAAACGACATTGAAAGTCTTTAGCCGGTTTGTAGGTATTAGCTTTGGGTCAATTGTCACCAAACCATCTGTAGTGCCGTTATGTGTTCAAGAGATCAGTTCAAAAAAAACCATTCATCTGCAAAATATCTGTCATCCATTTTGACCATCCCTGAGTCAGTCCTTGCCGATACATTTATTCAAAACTTGATTTATGATTTCGTGTTGTGGGCTTGCTTATGACGGATCGCTTTCTATCGACATCAGCTCATTATCTAGGAAGTTGATCTAGAAATTGTGAGTACCTTGAAATTTGCATGCCCTAATGGCAGGATTCTTGCCTTCGACGATAGGTTGCATCATTGACCTTCAATCAAAGGATTCTATGACACGTTCGACATCAACTCATTTATTCACATTTCATGGATTGTACTGAGTACTTTGAGAGCCATTGACATTACTGGTGGTTTTTCTCACACTTGTTAACAGTTCACATCATTGACTGCTAATCAAGTGGTTTCTACCATGTTTGACTTCGACACATTCATTCACATGGATAGAATCATACTAGTTTGGGAAGCAGAAATCAAGACCCTGGATCTAGTTTCTACCATCCAGGCTGCGAGGAATTTTGTTATTCATTATACAGTGGACTATTCATAAACAGACGGTTTGGCCCATACTGTGTCTACACATGTTTATACTCTTGATGTATTACAAAATCATTCCTATATCAGAACAATTTAGTTAGTTTTCTAGCTAGTTTTGATCTGAGTATGGGAATGCCTACCTCAACGATGATATGTCTACATATAAATATTTTGCATTGAATGTTTTTACAAGTTCAGACTGGGGTGTCCACAGGATGATCCTTGAAATGATAAAGTACTTCACTCTTCATAAATGAAAGACTCCATCTTCATCTATTACAAACTTCGCACTTTAGGGGGCAATCTGTTGCACTAAAAATTGTCACCTTGACATTCTGCAATCTGTGTGAGTCCATTACCACTCATACTTTCCTCCTTTGCAAGTCTTAAGCCTCAGTTCCTCATATCAAGCCTTGAAAATAAGACAAGGCCCTCAAAAGTATCTAAAACTCTGGTTCCTCACTTTCTCTTTTCATTACCTGCGGTCCTGCACCTAATGGTCATGTCTCCTGCGCACCTGACCGCTTTGTCTCTGTGTTATGGGTGCAGACCCCTGTAAAAGTTAAAAAGGTGTGAGTACATTCTAAAAACTCACTTTCAGTCATTTCTAGAAGTTTTTGGAAGGAATATTGAGGTGTCAAGTTCGCTCTCTTAAGGTTCATGCATCCCATACCTTAAGGAGCTAACCCCTTGATGTGAGGAGCTTATCCCTTTGAAGGAGGATTCTATCCCTTCATAGGTGGACCTGTAACCTCCTTGCCTGAACTATAAAAAGAAGCATTGGGCTGGTTACTGGAGAGGTTAGAAGCTGAATATTTTTGAGGTGAAATGCTGTTGGAACTTAGTCTTCTTAGTCGAGTTTTTATGAGGAGAGATTACATACCTCTATAATATCATTTGGAAGATTGCAAGGCTTTTCAAAGTAAAGGAAATTCCTGTTTTGGACACCAAGAAGAGCTTGTTCAACATCAAGGTTGAAAAGTTTGTAAGGTTCTTCTACTTCAAAGTTAATACAAATAAGTTTGTTTTTCTCAATAAGCTATTGATTCATGGTTTATTTTATGGATTCCTTGATCACCATAATAGACATTATCTATGATATTTTTTATGCAGGTGCTATTTAATGTTTGCTTGTTTGTGATTGCATGTCCTCAAAGGTAACCCTTTTGAACGATTGAAGAATGGCTATTACGAACAAGCATTGGATATAAGGTAGGGTCTTAACACCTTTATAGTATTTATTTATAAATCGTATATGTCTTGAGAAAGATAGATTTGTTTGTTTGTTTGTTGCTAGACTGTCTTATGATACTAGGGAGATCGGTCTTGTCCGCAAGATCGATTTATCCGGCCAACAATTGGTATTAAAATCGAGAAGTCTACGGCTTAGACCAAGAGATAGGAATTCTTCATTTTTCAACAAATAAGGTCGTGCTCGAGAAATAAGGAATCATGTCAAAGAAATAACTCCTGAGGGTCTCCGCAAAATTTCTTCCTTTTTGAAGATCAAATAAGAAGCCTTTCACTTATTTAATGAACTATATTATGGGAACAATGATAATGATCCAAGTGAACTAAAATCTTATATTTCATGTCTTCCTTCCTTGATCTCGAAATCAAAAAATTCTCAACCCACCAAATCAATTGAGGAATCAAAGGTAATTGAGGCTAGTTTGTCCCTTAACCTGAACAAATCCCCTGGTTCGGACAACTTCCCAATATGGGTTTTCAGATTCTTCTAGGAACTTATCAAAAGGGACCTATTGAGAATGTCAAATTCGTCTAGATTAAAATGGAAATTAGGAGGATGAAACAATTCTTTCTTTTCGACCTTAATCCCAAAAGAGTCAAAATGTTGGCATTGATGTCAAATGGACATGACAATCTTAAATGTTATGTTGGTTAGTTCACACATATTATGTTGATTGTTGCCTATTAAGGTTGATTGTGTTGATTGCTTGACGTGAAAAGGTTGATCAAGTGATGTGATGTGCAAAGGCTCTAATTCTTAACAATTGATGATCAATTTTTTTGTGTTTATCCTTTAAACAAAATGAAGACATAATGGCACATGAGAGCTAAAGAAGAATGTTTAGAGCTAAAGAACTTGATATTTTCATTAAATACTATATGATGAATTTACATCTCAAAGCCACATAATGCAGTCATTATTGTTGGCTTATATTATTTCAGATTTTTTTTAATATTAGAAAACTCTTGAAGTGAATTTCAAATTTGGAAATGAAGAGACAAATTGGGAACAATTCTAGACGACCAAATGATAACTCTCCAATTCAAATTCTTGCATGGAATACAAACAATCAACAACTCTTTGTATATAAAAATGCCATTTTGAATGAAAAGCAAGTTTTGTGACTTGAGCATTTGTATGAGAGAGTTTGTGAACAATCTCATAAAGAGAGAAGGGAAAGAGTAGCGAAAAATAATCATATTTGAAGAAGAGAAGCATAGAGGATAAGCGAAAGAATAGAGGACATGCATTCGTTTAAGAATAAAGACATAGACTAGGTAACCAACAAATTTGACTTGTAATCTGATTGGGGGATTGTAGTCTCCTTTTAGCTTGTGGCTTGATAAAGAATAGGTTGTAGCCTTTTGAGGTAGGAGCCTCCTATGGGTTGTAGCCTACAGAAAAATTGTGGGAGTTAGAGATTCCTTGAGGTAGAAACCTCCTATAGGCTGTATCCTACAAAAAAATTGATATAATATTGGAGTAGGAGCTTGCTTTCACATCATTATCAGCCAAAAAATTGTGGTTTTCTCCCTTTATGGATTTCCACATATATCATGTGTCTTCATGTGTTGATTGTTGAATGTCTCACTTGTGTGAATGCTTTTGAATTTTGAATATGTACTTATGAAAATATCTCTATCTCTGGTAATTGCAAAAGAAACATTTAATAGTTGAATATATACATAAGGCATTAGGTGCATAAGAAGATATTTGAAAAGGAAATTAACTTTAGCTAAATAATTGAAAAGATACAATTACTGATTCACCCCCACCTAGTAATTTCTAGGAATTTATCACAAAACATGTCTCCTATTCTCGCTTTCGACCCATATCATTATGCAACTCAACATACAAGATCTTGAGCGAAGTTATGGGCTTGAGATTAAGAAAAACCTTTCCCACCAGAATTTCGGAGAATCAAGGGGGCTTCATGAAACACGTACAAATAATGGACAATGTGATCCTTGTTCAAGAGGTTATTCACTCTAGCAAATGAAGTGGTGAGCTAGATATAGTGAATAAAATTGACATGAAAAATGTTTTCGATAGAGTTTGACATTCCTTTTTGTATTTTGTTATGGAGAAATTGGGGTTCTGTCCTGAATTTATAAATTGGATTAAAGCTTGTATCAACAATCCTTGGATCACCCCATTGATTAATGGTCGTCCTTGTAAATTATTCTTGGCCTCAATGGGTATGGGGAAAGCCTGTCCCCTTTCTCCCCTTTTATAAATTCTTGTCGCAGAGAGTCTAAGCAAAAATTTGGAGTGACCTAGAGCCGAAGGCAAAACAAAAGGTTTAAATATAGTAAGGCACATCAAGGAAATAAATCACTCGCAATTCGCTAATGATATGCTTCTTTTGGGAAGTGCATGAAAGAAAATTTCTATGAGGTTCAAGAAAGTTCTAGATCCTTACTTGGAGCTTTTTGGAGGTCTAATCAATAAAAGAAAAAGTATGATATTTGAATGGAATAGTTCTATTTTGAATTTTAAGGTGATCCCCAAAGTCCTAGAATTCCCTTTGGATTTTGAAAGCAACTTTTTTAAATATATCGAAATCTCAATATCCTTGGGAGCCCCTAATTCTGAAAGCTAGACAAGTCATAAATAAATTCAAGACGAAACATTCAGTCTCGAGGTGCACAATGGCTCTCTTTGGTAGAGTCGTATTGGTTAAATAAGTTTTGTCCTCTCTTCCCATTTACCTTTGTTATGGAATTCTAACTCCAAAATTTGTGCTTAATCAAATGAGTCTCCTTATTCTCAAATTCCTTTGGCAAGGAGGAAAGAATAGTGAAAAGAAATTCCACCTAGTGAATTGGAACATTGTTCACCTTCCAAAGGCAAATGGTGGTCTAGGTGAGAAAGATCCTATGTACATGAATATTTCCCTTGGTGTTAAAATCATATGGCGACTTATTTTAGATTCAAAATAATGGTGCAAAAGGGCTTTCATATGAAAATTTTACAATAAAACTCATGTGGTCAATGTCTAGTCAATCAATTGGTTTGGACCCAATTCGAGTATTTGGAAATTGTGTATAAAAGTTGCTCATATAATAGTTGATAATCTCAGTTGGCGCTCTAAAAATGGTGCTTGCATCAGCATTTGGAAAGATAAATTCTCCTTTAAAAGTTCTTTAGAAGGTTGTGAGAAATTTAGAGAATTGACTACTTGGATGCAACATAATGGTTATTCCAAATTGAGTGATATATCACTTTGGGACATTTGGGGCCATTGGAAATTTTGGCTCAAGCCAGAGCTCCTGATCCATCTTAGCCTTCAATGGGAATGTTTGATTGAAAATATATAGGTCTAGTACTTGTATCTATTCCCCTTTAGGATCTTAGAACATGGAATTTAAGCCCACAACATAGATATACTATGAAATTGGGATATTCACATTTGATCAAGCGACTTTCTCACCCACCACCTTGTAAAGTATGGTAAAAATTTTGGAATGAAGATAGAATACCAAAAGTCAACATATTTTGTTGGAATATCTTCCACCAAAAAATTATAAATGAAAAAAAAAAAGGAATATCCAGAGCCTATTCTGTTGTGCTTTGTGCCTCAGCTCAAAAGAATTATGCCTCATCTATTCTAGTCTTGTCCTTTCTCTTTAGAATCATGGCAAGTTGCATTTTCCCCTGTGTCCTTCATTGATTCTATCCTTGGATCCCAGGTGGAGATGTTTGAAATATGGAAATTGAAATATCCATGGATACCTAAGGCCTCTTTGCTGCCAATAAGATGTTGGGAAGCCCTCCCCAAGTATCTATGTTGGTCTATCTGGATTTCCAGGAATAGAGTAATATTTAAAACGAGCATGTTAATCCTTAGATGGTCACTCTCAAAGCGACAAGCTAACTCCATAAATAAATTCATTCAAGAGGTTTAAATGACAAGTAGTTTGAATTATTAAATTCAAAGGAGAATGAATGGATCCAGGTAATTAGACAATTTCTACTAAATAATTATATGCTCCACCCCCTTGAAAAAAGGTTCAAAGTTTAAATTTCATCCAGACATAATTTATTCAATGGAGAATGCATAACAAATTGTATTCTCTTTTTTTAGAAGGGTTATTGATATGTAATCCAGGGGAGGCAGGAATGGAAGGGGCTCTCTCTAGCCTCGATGTAAAAACTGTGTTTCAATTTGCTTAGGTCTAGGCATGGTGATCGATAACCAAGCTTACTTTCTTGCCTTGTGGAAAGGTTTGAAACTTATTCTTGCAAAGAAAATTTATAAAATGATGGTTTTCTATGACTCCATGCTCGTCATTAGATAAGTGACTAAAACTAAAAAATATTTGAGCTCAGATTGCCCTCCCATTCTGCAAAGAATCTCTTTAAGTGTCTCTTAGTTCAAGCATTTGTAGCTCCCACATGTGTATCGAAACTTGAATTTTGAGGTTGATGTGCTAGCAAAAAAAGGTTCTACCTTAGGACAAGGTAAAATAGAGATAAACCAAGGTATTATCAACCTTGATCCAATTAATTAAGTCCTTATTTAAATATGAGAAGCATGAATAATATTCTAATGATCTCCATTAGAATAAATCTTCCCTACCTTGATTTGAGGCCATCTTCCTTGATATAAGTGTGCCTTGAGAATTTAATGAGCGATATGGGCAAGATGTTCTCCATCTGCTGACCATTATTTTCGAAAATCCCTATGCAATGGTATATCATGGGTACCAAGTAGCTAGTGTCAATAATTTTTATATGCATGGGGAGATACTTGCATTTACTTCATTTGCACATGGAGTTGATGGGGTTTATTGTAGGTATTTTGAATTATTCATTAAGCAAAGGTCTAATTTTAATGCCTCCATCCGACATCTCCCATAAGGAGTTTCCTCAATATCCTTCAAAGAATTTAGGTTGGGATATAGATTTTGTGTTTAATATTGGATCATGCAAGAATTTTAATGTGGTTTATTTATTGGTCCCTTCGGATTCATGGGGACTTTATAGGTTAATTTTCGTTACTAGCTTAGGTGAACGTCTCTACTCTGTTGGTGAACTCCTATCCTGTTCCCAACGTCCATATATGAGTATGACAAAGCCTCCGTTTAATTTGGATCAGGATAACGATGCTTGTTTGATGGACAAGATCTTAGAATCAACCAAAACTCTATTGGAAGCTAGAAAAAGGTAAGATGTCATGGAGAAAAGATAGAGACAATCCTTATAGCTCATGTTAGAATCTAAATTTCTCCATCATTTGAGTAACATGGAACATAAGATAAATGGCTTGTGCAAGGAGGTATGCTCTCGTAATGCCTAAGTAACAACTTTGGAAAACATCGTCTCAAAAAATGTTCAACTCAACTTTGGAGGTTATGGTCCCAACGTTGCTCATGAACAAAGGAAATCTTGTCTTTTGTAGGTTGACGACTCTCCTAGCAATGTTGTAGTTTCAAAATGGGAACTTCAACGCTTTTGATGATTTCTTTTATTTTCTATGTTATCCTGCAAATATTGTTTACTTCTTGGAACTTTTTGTTATGTCTTTAGCATAGTGTTTTTGGTAAAATTTTGATTTGCATCCTTAGAGAAGGCATTTTGTATATTGGGTAAATGTATATCTCTATGGAAAAAAATCACAGTGCTACTATAAGGGTTCTTGCCAGCTCTCCAACTTTTATTAATATAATACCCTTAACAATATATATTTATGCCTATTAGGATTAAGTAGCATGTTGGAAATCTCATTAGAGATATTTTCCATAAAAGGATTGAAAAATTTCCTCCTCCTTGGACGTAATTGATCTAAATCCATCCAAAAAGAAGTTTACTTGGCATAATCATAGGTATGGCCCAGGGCACATTTCAGTGCATCTTGATCGCTTTCTTATCCATGGTTCCTTCTTAAAGGACAATGCAGCTCTTCATTTTCAAATCCTTTCCTAGAGTGGATCTGATCACCATCCTATTTCCCTCTCCATTTGTTAAAGAGTGCAACCAGGGGTTAATTCCCCTTTCTAGAAGTTTGTTATGAATAATATATCTATATCTATATATATTATATATATATATATATTATATATATATATATATATATATATATATATTATATATATATATATATATATATATATATATATATATAATATATATATATATATATATATATAGATAATATATATATATATATATATATATATATATAATATATATATATATTATATATATATATATTATATATATATATATATATATATATATATATATATAAATTATAACAATAATAAATAATGAATAATTAACTACTAATTAGAGTTGAAGAGTCATGTCTCCAAGGACATGACCATTCGTGAATGGGTACCTACCTAGGTATATAATTCAAACCCTGAGTTGTAATCAAAATCATCTCATATCTTCTTGTACGTATTGTTGATGTTCTATCTACCATTAGCGTCAATGATGATAAGAAATTGAAGTAATTGTTGCAAGCATAAAACATACCATAAAGAATGATATTGTATCATAGCTTTGATGGAGAAAGGCCCCAACAAAGTGTTAAATTTTTGGGGTTGTTACAAACATTACTTACAACATATTTAATTTTTTACTCCTACCTAAAGAATGCAAAGAATTCCATAAATTATGGTGGGCAGTAATTCTTAGTAAATATGTCTAATTACCAAAATATAAAGAATGCAAATAATTACATGAATTATGGTGGACAGTAATTCTTAGTAAAATGTCTAACTACCGAAATATAAAGTATGTATATGCAATAATTTTTGTTTAAGTGCTCTTGAAGACTAAATTTGTGCATAATTAAAATTCTATGATTCAAGCATATGCCTTTTGAAGTTAGTTTGCTCAAATAAGATTGGTTAAGACCCTCTTTCATAAACCTTAAGTGGCATTGACAATAAAGAGGCAAGAAGATTACAATAAAGAGGCGAGAAGATTGAAGAGCTTTCAACTTGACATATTGCTTGGTTCCTAGTTTGATGAAGGTTTCCATGCATAACATACTATAATGTGAGAACTAAGTTTAATGATTGATGACTTCTCGAATCAATGGAATGAGAGCTATGCATAATCACTACAATATTGTTTGAAGTATTCTTAGATAATCTCTTATCATCATAAGAGAAGATCTGTCAGAAGTCTGAAGACTTGCATCATAATATTCTGATATGCCAAATGTCTATGTCAAATAATTGAAAAATGAAAATACATTAGAGGATTGTGTCAATGATCTACAAATTGTATGCAGTTATAAAGAAATCCTTTAAGAACCCTTCAAGGATAGTTGTTGGTGTGTAGCATACTAACAATCACGGTGTATGATATGGGCAACCTATGTTAGTGTAAAAAGAAATGATTAAAAGATGAAAAGTATGTAATTCCATATATTACAATGATATGTCTTGTATTGACAAGATAAGTTTAGATCGCTTAGAGGATTACCATGATACTCAAGCTCTGCCATCCCTGTGGTACCCTTTTGGTGATTTCCATGGTTTGTTGAAGATAGTTCATAACCTTATAATAACATAGTTTGGAATCTAATAATGGAACATATCATAACCTTTTTAATCTCAGTTAGGAATATAGTTTGGATTACCATCATGGTACTGTCTTAACGCAACTCAAAATACTGTTACGTTATATTATTGCGGTTATAATATGTCACAATCTCTAAATAGTTCGAGGACTACTTATTGTAATCTTGTTTCTTAAAATCTCATAGGTATAAGCATATTGTGTAATAGGTGTTGTTATCTAAACCTATGTATGATTAGATTGTCTAATATGGAAAATAAGAATGTGACTGTTGAAAGACTGAGGATGTTTGGATTACTGCAGTATGCAGAATTTGTAGACCTCCTTACACTAAAAAACTTATAGTCATTAACATGTTAAAAAGTTACAATATGGCCTAGATAGTTGACTGGATCATTATGTTACAGTTAGCTGAGGTAGTGTATACAATGTGATCATGCATTGACTGGAACAACAAGTACACCAAAGAGATGAGCTAATTCAAATTTTCATTGAGAAGGATGTATTTGAAGTCTCCCTAATTGATGAAGAGGGTTCAGAGGAAAGATAAGATCCTTCCATGAATTGCTGACTTTAATAATTAAGAAGCACATACTCTAAAGCTACCTTCAGGTCTTGACGAAGATGAGTAGGACTTATGATTACAAATTGAAGAATGTTTTATCTCATTAGTCTCAAAGGGAGTTGTCTATTGAACCCTCCCAATAATTATAGCAAAGGACTTCCCTATGGAAGTGAACTATGAGAGGCATGACACGATGATTGGTAATTCTTTAGGTTATTGGATCCCATGATGAGTAAGCTGCCAAGTGGATCCTTTATATTACAACATACACTATAAACTAGAGAGAGTTTGGTCATATGAAATAAAATTGTGCAGAACAGGCACTGGGGAACCTTCATGAATTAGACAAGCCTAGGCTTGTGGTCTCCCTGACTGAGAGGGAGTAAGGTTAGTTAAATATTTTCTTTAACATGATTTTTTATTTGGTATCCTAGATGTATAGGAAATATAGGACTACTAAAATCACTACTGTTAGAATGGCTAGCTGTAACACATTGTGGTTTGAAGAAGCTCTTTAGTGAGTTGTGTGACATCATCTATATGTTGTTGGGAGGAGCAACGAGGCCCCCATGGATGGATGGTTAGGTTGCTGATATCCTCACAAAGCCTTTGGGAAGGAAAAATTCTTAGCCTCCAAAGAGTAACATTCCATATATGGGGGGGTCTTAATTGAGTTAAACATTAAACTCTAGTAAATATTGGGGGCCTTGGGTACTTATTGGAGTTATATTGCACAGGTTGAGTGGCTCACCTTCCCCTATGGACCCACCATGTGAACACAGGGTAAGTGGTCCACCTTCCCTTGTGGAGTACATACCCTAGTATGTGTACATAGGGTGAGTGGTTCACCTTCCCCTATGGATACCCCAACATACATTCTACCCTTGTAGTCCGAGACTCTTGGGAAGTACCTCTCATCTGGCTAATGAGTTTGGAAAAGTGGTTAGGGTTAATCAGTACTATTGACAGACACGTTGAGTACTACTGTATTCCCTATGACCAAGATGCATGATGTTTAACAACTTGATCACTAAAGGATTAAGTCCGGTAGGGGTTATATCCCTAGACATGAGGACTTGCCTTTATCATTTTGGCGATGATGTCAAGGTCCATTGACCCACCCTCTTTCAATCCTTTCTTAGTGGATTAAGATTTCGATCTTCAACGGAGATGAGACAAGTTACAGAGATGGCAGATGATGGACATGATGGCATAGTAGTGGATGGATGTTGACAAGTGGAATTCCTCCCTAGTTGAGAGGGAGTGTTAAATAGTGCAACTAGGGGCTAATTCCCCTTCCTATAAGCCTATTATGAATAATATATATATAAATAATATAAATAACTATAAATAATAACAATCATAAATAATGAACAATTAACTAATATTTAGTGTTGAAGAGTCATGTCCCCAAGGACATGACCATTTGTGAATGGGCACCTACCTAGGCATATAATTGGGACCCCCAGTTGTAATCAAAATCATCTCATATCTTCTTGTACGTATTTTTGATGTTCTATCTACAATTACTATCAATGATGATAAGACATTGAAGTAATTGTTGCAATCATAGAACATACCATAAAAATTAACACCATTATACCTCAAGAAAATTACAACCCCCTCTCCTTTCGTTTCAACACCCTTTGGATACAAGATCATTAGTTTGTGAGTGTAGTGGTCCAAGCCTAGTGCTAGTGGATCAAAGGATCTTCAATCCACATTTGGGAATGAAAAATAAAAAATGTGAAAGTGGCTCTTAAGACACGAGAAAAAGTCCACTTTAAGAGCTTAGAATTTGTAGTTAATGCCCTCAAATTGAAGCTTGGAGAGATTCAAAGCAAGCTTGAAAAAAGTTCTAGGTTCTCCTCAATTTCTTTTCGAAGAAATGCAAGTATATTTTCCCTTGCAAATAACATTAAAGGAAGATGAAGAAACCTGGCATGTGATATTATGGTTAAAGCGAAGTAACAAAGAAATGAACACTTGTTACTTGTACAACCATGCTAGAATGTGCCTTTGGCACAATAATGTTAGATCCATAACAATTGGTAATGGGAACACCCTCAATTTATATGATCAGATGAAGGAAGCAACTCAATATCACTTTACCACCCTCTACTTAGATCACATACTGCATAAGATGTTGCTACCATGTTAGAACACACCCCCTCTTTGGTCTCACAATTAGAGAATGGCGCTTATGCAACAAGTCTCAAAAGATGAAATATGGGAAACAATCCAATGTTTTGAAGCTGTCAAGGCTTTGGCCCTTATCCTAAAAAAGGAAAATCCCTCCTCCTTTGCTAGATTTAGATCAATTTCTTTATGTAATGTTTCATACAAAATCATCTCCAAGATGATAACAAATGATATTAAACCCCTTCTTCCCATGTTAATATCTAAAACTCACGGATATTTCCATTAACAAAAGACAAATAGTGGGCAATATTATCTCATTAAGGAGGTCATTCATTCTAGTAAATTTAGGGGGGGGAGATGGATGATATTGAAATTGGACATGACCAATGCCTTTTACCATGTACATCATAACTTCCTCTTGTCTATTCTCCAAAGGATAGTATTTAGCCCCAATTTTACTTGGTGGGTCTCTACTTGCATTGACAACCCATGGATCTCCTCCTTGTTTAATCATATATCATTATGATTCTTTCAAGCCACCATAGGTCTCTGACAAGGGTGCCCACCCCCCGCCCCCCACTTTGTATATTATTATGGAAGACTCAACTTAGCAGAAAACTTAATCATGTAAGAACAATTGAATTACTTTTGGGCATCCGTATTATGAGACGGTTCAAGAATATAAATCATGCGTTATTTGTAGATGATACACTTGTAATGGGATGAGTTTCTATCATAATTGCATCTATGTTTAAGGAAGTATTGGAACATTCCATCAAAGCATTAAAAAGCCTAATCAGCAAAGAGAAAAATCTACTTTATAAATGAAATGTGATCAATAACATCCAAACAACTCTTTTCCTTATTCTTCATTTTCCTCTTTAAGAAGGTTGGTCATCATTTAGATATTTGGACATTCACGTCTGCCTAAATCCCTTCAGCCCTTTACTCACCCATCACGATAGATAATAATTGCAATTTTCAAGTTTAATTTTACTTATTAGGGAGCTTAATGGCTCAATCTAACAAGTCACTTGGGTCTTTTGAATTCTTTTTTATCACCCTTTCCTTTCTTTCAATTTTCAGCTATGTTAGCTCCAATTGGTGTCACATAGGCCATAGCATGGAAACCCCTAAAATTTTCATGGCAAGGAGGAAAGTCAAATTCTAAAAGGTTTCACCTAGTGAATTGGGTAGTGGTAAGGTCTCCCACGACCCATGGGGATATAGGAGTCAAGAAGCTTCTATGGAGGCTTCTCACTGGTCATTATGATTAGTGGAAACATGCCATTCACAAAATGTTTGGAAATGAACCTAAACAATGAATATATAACATAATCTAAAAGAAACAAATAGGATAGTACTCACAATCCAAGATGATGAGTGGTGTCTAAATACATTGTCATAACGCTCAAGAACAACAAACTGTGATCAAATTTCTTAGTAGATGCAACATGTAATTTTGTTTTCATTGATAAAATTACAATTTTATTTATTTATTTATTTATTTTTTTTTTTTTTTTCGTGGAAGAAAACACATGGTGATCAAAACATTATAATGCACGATCTATACAATTACAATTTGATATATCACAATCCATTTCAACGTTACAATTCAAACCATAGGATCCTCTATTTAAAGTTTCTAAATCTAACCAATTCCCTTGAATTGTTAAGGATTCAGACCACAAACAAGCATTAGTTGTCCCAATAATTTCTTTGAATTCCACTATGATTTTTTAGCTAGTTGATTGGTCTACTTGACTCATCTTTCATCAACTAGTTACCTATTTAATTAACTCATATTTCATTTGCCATTCAATTTTCCAAGTCGACCCAATCATTGAATCGATACTAACCATTAAGTTGATCATATGGTTGGTTGCTTCGTTGGTTGACCACTCAACTGCCATCGACCCCTTGATTGGATGTCTCTTGGTAATCGAGCCTTTGTAGGTTGATCCTTCAACTAAATGTCTCTAGAAGCTCCAAAGGTGTGATGAGCCAATATGACCTTTGGTTCCAACAACCCACCATCAACACACTTTTCTAGAGGTTCAATAGCTGAAATTACATCTCCAAGGCACCCACCCCTCCCCCCAATAATTGCAGCTTCTTAAAGCCTAAGCATACTAGGTAGCTTAACAAACTTAGTATTTGGCTAATGGATCTATAGAGATATCAATAAGTTGATTATTTGTCATAAAATATACTAGGGTGACACCTTCTCTTGAACCAATTGTCTAAAGTAGTGAGCATGAAGTTTGACATGATTCATCTTATTGTGTACAACATGATTACCAACAATATGTATTTCACATTGATTGTCACAATAAATTGCATTTGAGACCTCAAAAGGAAACCCAAACTCTCACAAGGGTTGACAAATCCAAAGTCATTTTGTTTTCGCATGAACAAATTCATGATATTAAGCTTCCTTATTTGAGAGAGAGACTACATATTCTTTCTTGAATGACCAAATTAGGGGTCCAACGCTGAAGCAAAACACATATCTAGAAGTGGATTTTTTGTCATCACTGTCACCTGCCTAGTCAAAGTTAGTGAATACTTTGTAACACTTCCCCCCTCCTAAGCCCAACCCAGAACACAGGTTAGAAGGAGGTGGTTACTATGCTCACCCAAGATCAAAGGTAGCATTATGGAATTGGGTTCTAAAATTTTTAATCTTTTTCAACTTCCTTAAAAATTCAAATGGATGACATCGTTGTGTTCGTCTCATCGAGATGATTCCAACAATATAAATTTTGTCTCGATCCGACCTCCGAATCAGAAGTAACGACCACACAAATTTTAGTGCCACATCATCAATCCACCACGTTGAATCCACGTGGATTTTTCGGTCACCCTGTCACTACCACTTGGCATTAGTGTATTAGCTACCAACCCGTTCGCGACTCAGATTCATAACACATGCACACACACACACACACACACACACACACACACACACACACACACACACAATGCCGACCCGATCATACTCCCTCTCTTACATAAGAGCACTGACCTATTGTTGCCACGTTACCTCGAAGATAATCCCACCTCAAAAGAAACCTTTCTTGCTGGAAACTTCGCTGCACTAAGTTCTTAATTGTTGAGGTCTAAGGTTTCGAGGTTTTATCATGTCACCCCAGAGATAATCCCACCTTGAAAGAAATATTTCTCTGCGAAAACTCCCTCAGAGGAAACTCTACCTTGAAGGAACCCATCTTAGAGAAAACTATGATAAACCATGCTTAAAGATAATTCCAAGACCGAAATTTTGTTGGCAAATGACGAAAGGAGCATTTGTTAAGAGACGATAATACTCTTTGTCTGAGATGTTGATGAGTCAAAGTGCGGTAACAAAATCCAAAGCATGACCACTCACGAGAATATTTTTTTTGTCTCAGGACAGACTCTTAGAGGTTATTCCTCGACTAAACTAATATCGAGAATTGATAAGAGTGGCACCATTAAAATTTTTGAGATTTGAGATTCGCGGTCTCAGTAACAAGGGAAGGTCGCGAGAACTAGAGCTTAAACATCAAGGGCTATTAACAATGGGAGGGGGTTTCACCTACTACAAGATATATTCAACTCTTGTAGATACTTAGCCCATGGCTCACCCGCGATGGTTTTGTGAATCCTTGAGTCAAGCACCAGGACTCAGCCTATTGCCCTTGAGGTTTTTAAGTGGCCCACCACAAAGCTATCTCTCCTGGGATTTCAACAAGAACTCTGGCCATCCCATTCTATCCTCACACACACACACACACAAAGTCCTTCTTGAGCTTGGAAATAATAAATTAGGAGTTAATGACCCATTCTTTTGAAGACATAATAAATAGGACAGGGAATTGGCCATTCATTTTCACTAAGGTTCTTAAGAAATTATTAGTTCACAGTCTTCAAGCCTTTTCAGTTGATAGTAGTTGGCAGAAATCAAGTCCATCTTAGCTCATAGATCCACTGGTCTCTTGACTAACAATAAAATATAATGAACTCATGAAAACAAACAAGAGCCATACAATGCCCAAAATTCTTACGGGAAATCAATATCCCACATATAGATATGAAGTCTCATTCCCAATTTGATCCATAGGCATAATCCATGCCTTCAAGCATTAAATTCATCAATACAGTCAAACAAGCAACATAATGAACATATTTTAGACTTTTAATTACAAGAGTGAGAGCATTACTTATCTTAACCAATACTAAAGTTTTCCAACTGAAAGTGGGACTTCGACTCTCCACCCGACCGTAGATAGTTGCAACCAAGTCTTACTTGCAACTATCACCCCTGATCTAGATTCCAAGGCTTGAGGTGGAGGGATTTTGAGGGATTTTAAACAACAAAATAGCTAAAACAGGATGCCACCAGGTCACACTACGTCATCCACCAGATATACTCATATTCATTCACACTGTTAAGGCATATTCACATTCTTGTCAACATACTACAATGTAGAGAACTCTAGCTCACTATTATGAGAAGAGAGTCCTCAATAAGGGAGGTTCATTAGTGGTTAAGCTGTTGATGATAAAGAAATCACTCTCCAGGTGGTTCATTAGGTCATCCATTTCCTACGTGGCTTCCTTAGGTCAAAAGTGCCTCCACTGCACTTTGGCTTGCTCTATTACTCGGTTTTGGGGTGTGAGCTACCTCCAATCTAGGATGCATAGAGGTTCCAATTGGAACTCTCCCTCTGATTCCACATGTCACACAATCCAATCAATAACATGATTAGTGTCCTATACATATATTTTAAGTAATGAAACATTGAAAACATTGTGGACTTTCAATGATGGTGCTAAGGCTAATCTATAGGCCACTAACCTTATTCTCTCAAGTATCTCGAAAGGCCCACAAAACCATGGTGCCAATTTGGCATATGACCCAATATTCAAGGAACTTTTCTTGGGTCTAACTCTCAAATAAACATGTTCCCCAACTTGGAACTCCTTATGCACCCTATGTTGATCCACATAGATTTTCTGCTTGTCTTGTACTAACTTTAAATTTTACCTGATGATTTTCATTTGCTGCTCCATCTCTTTTAACATATCAAACCCAACAAGGACCGTGTTCACTGGGTTACTCTAGTTGATAGGAGTATTGGAACTCCTCCCATAAAATGCCTCAAATAGGCTCATCTTTAGAGATTCTTAGTACCCATTGTTGTATTCAAATTATGCAAGTGGAAGATACTCTTCACACTTCTTTGGCTGGTACATCACATACATCCTCAACATATCCTCGAGGATTCTATTATTTGTTTATGTTTTTCCATCAATCTATGGATGATAAGCTGTACCAAAGGCCAATTTTGTTCCCAAGCCTGCAAATAGATCTTTCCAAAACCTTGAGGTGAACTTGGCATTTCTATTTGAAATTATCTTCTTGGGAACTCCATGCAGCCTCACAATCTCCTTTAGGAAGATTTGAGCCACCTCACTAGCTGAATTGGTGGTTTTGACTTCTACAAAATGAGCCAATTTGCTTAGTTTGTCAATAACCACCATAATTGCATCGTGATTTTTAGAGGTTCTTTGTGAATTGTTAATAAAAGCCATGGAGATCACTTCCCACTTCCATTTTGGAATGGGAATAGGCTGCAATAACTCTACTGGGTTTTTACATTCGACCTTCATCTACTAACACTCCATGCATTTAGTAATAAAATCCTCTACTTCCTTTTTCATATTAGGGAAATAGTAAAACATTTTGATGGCAATGAGAGTCTTTTGGTATCCCATGTGGTCAAAATATTGCTTGGCACGAAACTCCTTTAATATGAGTTTGTTCAAGTCACTGTTATTTGGCACATAACAATGTATGACTACTAAATGATTTAATTGCACCCTCCTACTAAGTGCATTTGCTACTATGTTCTCCTTTCGTTTTATATCAAATTCGTTGAGCGTGGCTAGCTATCGGGCTTGCCTTGCATTTAACTTGGGTTGTTCAATTAAATACTTTAGCCCTCCATGATCAATCATTAGGGTGAATTTTCTACCTAGATGATAGTGTCTCCACATCTTCAACGCATGGATGATGGTAGCCATTTCCAAGTCGTGAGTTACATAATTCTATTCATTATCATTTAACTTTTGGGACTCATAGCACACCACTTGACCTTCCTGCATCAATACTCCTTCAAGTCCCTCTTTGCAAGCGTCCGTGCAGACAATGAAATCCTTTTCAGGATTTTCTATTCTTAATACTAGTGCATCAGTCAAAAATTGCTTTAAATGATGAAAGCTTGTTGCACAATCAACTGTCCATTCGAATCTCTTTCCTTTCCTCTGCAAGGATGTGATAGGGTGGCCTATCTTGGAGAATTTTTTAATGAACTCCTGTAGTAACTCGCCAAACCCTTGAATGATCTCATCTCATTCACATTCTTCGATGTTGGACACTCCATTATGGCCTTGATATTTTATGGATCAACTGATATCCCCTCCTTGGAAACGATGTGCCCTAAATATTGTATCTGTGATTGGAAGAATTCACACTTATTAAGCTTTGCATAAAGCTTGTGTTCCCTTAATAGTTGTAGCACTGCAACTAGATGCTTTTCATGTTCTTCTTTAGTCTTTGAATATACCAAAATATCATCAACGGAGACAATCGTAAATTTGTCCAAGTAAGGACACAACACACTGTTCATTAAACACATGAATGTGGAAGGGGTATTAGTAAGCCCAAAGGGTACCACCACAAACTCATAATGCCCATATCTAGGTTGGAATGTAGTCTTATGGATATCTTCTTCCTTGATGCACACTTGATGATACCATGACCTCAAATCAATCTTGGAAAAGGCCACTTCTCCCCTTAATTGATCAAACAAGTCATTGATCCTTGGAAAAGGGTACGTATTATTGATGGTCACTTTATTTAGTTTCCTGTAGTCGATACACAACCTGAGTGTACCATCCTTTTTTTTCATGAACATGACTAGAGCTCTCCATGGAGACACACTTTGCCTTATATATCCTTTATCCAACATCTCTTTAAGTTGTAATTTTAATTCAACCAACTCAGGGGTGCTCATTCTATATGTTTCCTTGGATGTTGGTGCTGCTCCAAGAATCAACTCTACAGAGAAATCCACCTTTCTATGAGGAGGTCATCCAAGAATCTCTCCAGAGAAGACATTTTGGAATTGCTTCAGGATGGGATATCTAGTTAAGATGTCGATACCATTACTCTCAGTGCTGCTATTGGCTTCAGTGCCACTAGAAATTTGCACAACAAATAAGATGCATCCCTTCCCGTTGCTTCTCTTGGTTTGCATGGTTGAAATTAGCTTCACATATATGGGCTTCCACTTTTGTTACAATACTCTTCTTTCTCCATGCTCATTTGATCACTCGATTTCCTTTTCAAAGCAATCCACCTTAGTGTGGTGCTTATACAACCAATGCATGCCCAACAATATGCTATATGATCCTAGTGGTAGTACATTAAGGTCTGCCACAATGACCATTCCATTTAAATCGATTGGGCAAGCCTTCACCCAATACTCGACCCTCTTCTTTACTCCTATGGTTAATTGAACTAGCCAAGATTCTCCATGTGGTTTTTGGTTCAATTGGCATTGTTCCATAAGCAGTGGGCCTACATAACTAAAATTAGAATCGGGGTCAATCAAAATAGAAATAATTTGATTGCAAACCTTACCTTCCATATCGATTATGGAAACATGATGGTCGGCCTACTGGTTGTCTAGTGCCACCTAGATCCTAAGCATACCATGTGCCACATCCTCCACAGTCTGTGCTTCCTGTGCATTGTATAGTTTTAGGCCAACATGCTTGTGTTGTGGGCTATCCTATCTCAAATGATCTCCTCCATACGTCTAACACTTGTATGGACATTTCATGTAATTTTTGGTTTCTTCTTGAGTAAAACAATCTTTTCCAACAACGTCGAGCCTTCATTGACACTCTTGAGTAGCTGGGGAACTATGCGATTCAAGAATCATTTTCTACTTCTTTCCTTTGAACCTGTCACTACTTTTAGATTTCCTATCGCTCTTGAACTCTGACCTGCGTTTAGATTATGCATAATAGTGCTTGAACTTTTTAATGGCATCATTTAATGTCTAGGCTTCATGAATTTCAATTTGATCTCTGAATGATAGGGGCAACACAATAATGAACCTTTGAACTTATTCCTTCTCATCTTTAAGATATGGCACATATCTTAGCAATTCCAGAAACTTAATGGTGTATTCTTTATCCGACACTGGTCCCATTTTAAGCTGATAAAATTCTTTTGCTTTGTTGTCATAGTACCTATATGGTAAAGATTGATCTCCGAATAACCTTTCAAATTCATTCCAATTCAAACCCTCTTTAGTTATGCCATTGACATTCTTCAAATATTCTGACCATATGTCTTGTTTTCCCTTCAAACTATAGGTGGCTACCTTTGCTTTCATGTTCTCATAATAGTGTCTGATTCAGAATAACTTCTTCATTCCAAGCAGCCAAGCTTCTATATCTTTAGATTTATTCACCTCTCTATCAAATGTGGTTGGTTTGGCCTACTTAAATTCCTATATTATACGGTCCCTTTTTTTTTTGATGATGAAGATGACATGGATGATTCCTTTTGGTAGTATAACTAGAATGTCCACCAGAGTCATTCACATAAGTGTTATACTTTCTCTATGGGGTACTCAATGGTGCATTTCCTCTCATGGTGTCTTCACTTTCTCATATGTTCCTTTTCCTAGGCCTGCTACCATCTACCCATTTAGTCTCTCTTTTGGTTCAAAGAGGCTCTACCTATATTTATGACTAGCCCCCAACTCATATTGCCTTTGTCTGTGTAAGTTAGAAAGGCTTTGCAGTATGAATCTATTTACCTTAGCTTGCTTTTCCTAAGCCCTTACCTACCTTTCATTATCAACCTCACAACTCTTAATCTTGGCCCTTAGGCTCCTCAAGGTATCCATTAAGTCTGAAAAGTCTACCCCTCCCCCTTAGCCAGTTGATCTTTCTTCTTGCCCATAGTGTGTGTGGTCATAACTATATTTTACCATCTTTCCGGTCATTTCTTGGTCTTGATGATTTATGTTGTACCAACCTCTACTGTTCTTGGTTATCTTCATGTGATTTCATGCACACACCCCTATTAGAATTAATAAAAATCAATATATGTAGTGGTTGTCATCACCTTGATTCCTCTCAGGAGGTTACGAATATGTGGTTGGCTGAGGCCACTCATATCAGGTTAAAACATAAAAACCACAACAAATCATTAGCATATATCACAATATGTCACACATTGGTATTATGCTACATAATTAAATAAAAAAGAAAGCATATCAAATATACATGCAATCAATTCAATCATTGACAGACTTTTAAAACTAAACATTAATTTGATCCATTTTCAAAAATTGAATTTGAAACCCCTTTGCTTTTTAAACTTTGTAATAAAGTTCCAACTTATTCCCAAGGGCTTGGAAAGAACCTAGTTGCTATTTTGCCAAGATAGAGCCCATCCAATCCAAGTGTTGAACTCAGATGCTCTAATATTACTTTGTAACGGAGCCCCTCCTAATTGCCAATCCATAACATAGGTTAGAAGTATGGTGTTACTATGCTGACCCAAATCCAATGTAGCATTATGGAAATGGGGTTCTAATATATATATTTATATATATATATATATATATATATATATATCTATTCTATCTATCTATCTCTATCTATTCTATATATATATATATTATTATATATTATATATATAATATATTTATATATACTTTTTAATTCATTTTCAACTCTTTTTTAAAACTTCAAAATGATGGACATCTTCTGTGTTCGTTTGTCAGACGATTTCCAACAATATAAATTTCCTGATATGACCTTCGCAATCAAAAGTAATGGCCCACATAAGTTTGCGCCACCATCAACAATCCAATATATGGCCCCATGTGGTTGCCCACGAAGTTGTTTTCGGTTGGCCTTCTCACCACCACTTGGCATTATGTATAGCTTTCCACATGTCATGACCAGGAGTCATAACATACACACACAATATAAATAAATAAATAATAATTAAATTAATAAATAAATAAATAATAATATTTATATATATTATATATATATATATATATTATATAATATATATACATATAGCATGCTAGCCCACCGCTGCCACGTCACCTCAGAGATAATCCCACCTTGGAAGACACCTTTCTCGACGTAAACTCTATTGTTATGAAACTAGCTCACAAAAGGATAGAAAAGATATATCAACGACTTCGAAATCATCCTCTTCGAGGGGGAAACCTCCTTTACATTACATAAATGAACTATTATTTTCTCATACAAATGACAAGACTTCCTTTCTATATATAGGAGTCTAAGGGGTCCAAATACAATCAGAGCCTACATAACAATAATATTGTAGGGGCACAACAATAACAATAATGGGCTTCTATGGGGCATAATAATAACAACATGGGGACTATATGGGCACAATAATATAATAAGGGGGTTGCACTAATAACAATAAGGGCTTACACTAGTAGTAGAGGGACCTAACATGCTCCTCTCCTTCAAAAAGTGTTGTTCTCAACACTTGAGTAGTTATGGATGCTTATGTATACAATTCTCATCCTCCCATGTGGAATATTCAGTGGTAAGTTCTTCCACTTGATGAGATACTCTGGAATTGATCGATTTCGTAGCTGTCAATTTCTTGTTTTTGTGACTGCTTCAGGTACCAATATGATTTTTCCTTCCTCGTCAAGTTTTGGAAATATTGTTTGAACTGGGATCTTCTCACCTATAACCTTCTTTAAGAATGAAATATGGAAAACTGGGTGCGCTCGAGAAGATGCAGGAAGCTACAATTTGTATGCCATAGTACCAATATTTTGTAACACCTTGTACAAACCATAATAATTTGGTGATAATCTATTATCCTTCTTAGCTTGATTGAGGGACATTTGTTTGTATGGTTGTAGTTGTAGAAATACCCAGTCACCTACGTCAAAACTTCTTTCGCTGTGATGTTGATCTCCCTGTTGTTTCATTCTATTCTGCGCCAAAGTGAGTTTATCCTTTAATAGTTTGAGAACTTGCTGTTGATGCTCGAATGTGATCTTCCACTTCTTGATCCTTAGAATTTTCTTTTAAAGATGATGTGATGGATGGTGGATGATAAGATGAGCTATGAGCTAACTGAGTACTCAAATATTCCACCTCTTGTACTCCAAAGAAACATTTGGAGCTTTTTGTATATAATTGTTTCTCCTCCAATAGTTTGAGCACCTTTTCAACATGTTGAACATGATCCTTCCAAGACTTGTTGTAGATTAGTATATCATCAAAAAATACTAACACAAATTTTCTAGTGAAGGGTTTGAAAATGGAATTCATCAAACCTTGAAGTGTAGAAAGTGCATTGATAAGACCAAAAGGCATGACCAAAAATTCATAATGACCCTCATGAGTTCTAAATGTTTTTTTTGGAATTTCTTCAGTCTTCATTATGATTTAATGATATCCTGAATGAATATCCAACTTGGTGAAGTAAATTTCTCGATGCAATTCATCCAATAATTCATCAATGACAGGAATGGGAAATTTATCGTCAATAGTAAGCTCGTTGATTTCACTATAATCCATACACATGCACCATTATCCATCCTTCTTGTGTGCCAATACCATTGGAGCAGAGAAAGAACTTTGACTAAGTTGAATTATACCAACCTATAGCATTTCTGCAACCATATGTTCAATTTCACTCTTTTGGGCATATGGATATCTGTAAGGCCTGATGTTTGGGGGAACACTTCCTGGAATCAAATGAATAACATTATCATAATCACGAATAGTTGGGAGGCCTTTAGGAGTCTAAGATACATTGGAATGATTATCTAAAACGTCTTGGAGATCTGTTGAAATAGATGATTTCGATGTGGGAACCTTTAGTGAACATAATTTTGCAATTACGCCACATTGTTCTTTCTTTAGAAGCTTTGTCATGCTGTTAGAGATGATTATATTTCCCAGTTTCCCTTTGATACCCCTTAATTAAACTTCCTTTCCTTCCAAAAAAAATTTCAAGAAAATTTCTTGAAAATTAAAAGCTATTGTATCCAAAGATTGTAGCCATTGGACTCCTAGTACAACATCTGCACCAACCATTGGAATGAAAAGCATTGGACTATTCAAGACATATTCTCCCATGGATAGCTTGATATTATGGCACTTTTCAGATCAATTTAGGGTTCCTCCATTTGCAACCATTAATTGACACTCTGGTGCTGGATATAGGAAACAATTCAATTCCTTGACTATTTTACAATGAATAAAATTATGGGTACTACCCGAATCAATCAACACTATTACCTTTTTCTTCTTGATATGGCCTTTCTTTCTTGAGAGTATGAGGAGTGGTAATTCCTGTCAATGCATTCATTCCTTCTTTCTCTAGGATTGGTTCCTGGTGTATATCCTCTTCTTTTGACATTTCTTGTTCCTTTTCTTGCTCCTCTTCCCCATCTATGTAAATTAATTTCTTCTCAACACACTTATGAGCTTTAGTGTATTTTATATCACAATTGTAACAAAGCCCTTTTTCTCTTTTTTCTTCCAATTGTTGTGGTGTCAACCTTGTAGGTGATGAAAGGCTAGGAGAAAAAATACTTCCATGTTTATAGTTGTAAGTAGTAGGCTTCCTTGTTGCCATAATTTTGCTTTCCATTTTTCTTGCCAACCTGAATGCCTTCTCCAATGGATCAGGTTCCCAAAGTTGAACCTCATGTTGGATGTTATCCTTTAAAGTCCATATGAACACATAAATCCTATGCTCCTCTGGAATATCTTTTACCTTTATATTTAATTTTTGGAAGTCCTCAGTATGCTCCATCATTGAACCCTTTTGTTTGAGATTTATCAATTGGCTAAAAAAGGTGTTTCTCTTTGTATCCTCATAATGTGCTATCATTTCCTCCATGAAAATTGACCAGGTGACAAGTGGTTTACGAGAACAAATCCCTTTATACCATAAAAATTGATTCGGTTCTAAATATAAAGATGCAATACGTACCTTTTGTAACAGTAGCACATCATGTAGATCAAAATATTTCTCCATCTGTACTATCCATGTTAAGGGATCTTTGCCATCAAACTTCCTCCTCATACCAATCTTTGGAATATGGTGGGTCTTCAATCAAATGTTAGATTCTATGAAATCATGATTAACATTTATTTTTTTCTCATCATGAGTTTCCTCTACTACCTTTTTGTCATTAGGAGGCCTTTCTTGTAGCAGTTTTGTCCCACCTTCCTTCAAAACTTCCATGTCTTCTTCAAACCTTCCATGCATTTATTCAATTCTTCTTCCAAGATGCATATAAAACTATTTATCTTAGTTTCGATCGCATACTTCAAATCATCCATCCAATTTTTCTTACTAGGCGTTTCTATTTTCTTGATTCGAGTCATTCTGTTTCTTTCTTTTAGAAGCTTGATCTTGAATCTTGTGTATCTCTGAAATTTCATATCTCTAAGGTCTACAATTGTGATCTACAGTAGCCCTCTGCATCCTCTTTCCAATGCCACCAGTCGGATCGAAATTGGATTCTCCAAGAAAGAGTTATGACCAATCACCCGAGATGACCTGATTATATACGTTTTCAGTAGAGAGAACTTGTACGAAGTGCTGCCTATCACTGTTTCGACCTTCGAAACTGAAAATAATACAAAACAAAGTAAAGTCCATCCTCTTTCTATAACTTCTTACAAAATTTCAATCTGATGCTCAGAGAGAAAGTTATGACGATTTTCCCACAGTCACCTATTTGGGATGTAATTCGGGAGGCTACAAAAACCCTAAATGTCTTGATTGTATCTCTGAAAATATAGTGAAACAAGATTTGAAATTAGGGCCCGAGCTTCTCCAAGAGTTCGACTCAAATGGGTTTTAATTACAGAGTTTGAGCCTTCCTAGAAAAAAAACTTATAGCGGTAATTCCATGTTGACTTGTTTGAGATGGAATTTTGGAGCTTGCAAAAACCCAAACTTCCTTAGATCATATCTCCAAAAATATAGTGAGACAAGATCTGAATTTGGACCTGAGGTTCAGAATGATTTTGACTCAAATGGGTTTTTCTAGCTTCTGGAACTTCGTAGCGAAAACGTTATAGCAAAAATGCCACAATGAAATCAGCGCAAAAAAAGATAGAAAAGATAGATTAATGACTTAGAAATCAACCTCTTCGAGGGGGAAACATCCTCTACATTACACAAATGAACAATTGTTTCATCATACAAATGGAAATACCTAATTTCAATATATAGGAGTCTAAGGGGTCCCAATACAATCAGAGCCTACAGAACAATAATATTGTAGAGGCACAACAATAACAATAGTGGGCTTCTAAGGGGCATAATAATAACAACATGGGGACTATATGGGCACAATAATACAATAAGGGGGTTGCACTAATAATAATAAGGGGTTACACTAGTAGTATAGGGACCTAACACTACTGCACTAATTTCTTAACCACTGAGGTTTTAGGTTTTACCACGTCACCCTGGAGATAATCCCACCTTGGAAAATACCTTTCTTGGTGGAAAATCCCTTGGAGGAAACTCTACCTCAGACAACCCATCTTGGAAAAAACTCCTCCTTAGAGGAAAATATCTTGGAGAAAAATTCGATAAACCCCATACTCAAAGAAAATGTTGAGACCGAAATTTCATTGGCAAATAACAAAAGCAGCAAAATGTTAAGAGATGAGAATACTCTCCATATAGGATGTTGGTGAGGCAAAGCGCAATGAAAAGATCCAAAGCATGCCAAATAACGATAATCTTTTTCCATCTCGGGACAAACTCTTAGAGGTTACTCTTTAGCCAAAATAATCTTGGGAATTGATAAGAGTGGATGTATGAAAAATTCTGAGATCTAAAATAATGAGGTCTCGATCACAAGGGAAGGTCACGAGAACTAGAGCTTAAACGCCGAGGGCTATTAACATTGGGGTGGGTTGTGCTTGTTACAAGATATAGTCCACTCTTGAAGAGACTAGAAAATTTTGAGACCGAATTTCGTCGGCAGATAACAAAAGGAGCATCTGTTAAGAGATGAGAATACTCTCCATCTAGGATGTTGGTGAGGCAAAGCATAATGACGAAATCCAAAGCACGACAACTAATGAGAATCTTTTTTCGTCTTGGGACAAAATCTTAGATGTTATTCCTCAGCTAAAATAATCTCAGGAATTGATAAGAGTGGATGTATGAAAAGTTATGAGATCTGAGATAGTGAGGTCTCGATCATAAGGGAAGGTCACACAAACTAGAACTTAAACGTTGAGGGCTATTAACATTGGGGGTGGGTTGTGCTTGTTACAATATATAGTCCACTCTTGAAGAGACTTAGCCCATGGGTCAACTGTGATGGTTCTGTGAATGGTTGAGTCTAGAATAAAGACTCACCTTGACACTTTCCCATTCATTTTCACTGAGGTGCTTGAGCAATTATCAATTCACAGCCCGTAGGCCTTTTCAGTTGATATTAGTTAGTAGAAATCAAGTCCAACTTAGCATAGAGATCCATTGGCCTCTTGGTTAATAATAAAAATATAATGAACTCATGAAAACATAAAGGAACCATACAATGCCAAAAATTCCTACAAGAAATCAATATCCCACATGTAGACACGAAATCTTATTCCCAATTCGATCCACATGCATAATCCACACCTTCAAGCATTAAATTAACATCAATATAGGCCAACAACCAACACAATGAACATAATTTAGAGTGGGACTTCGAATCTCCACCCAATGATAGACAACTGTAGCGAATTATTACTTGCAACTGTCACCCCCGAGCCAAATTCCAAGGCTTGAGGTGGAGTGCTTTTGAGGGATTTGAACCAACAAAACAATTGAAATAGGATGCCACTAGGCCACATTAACTCATCCACCAACTATACTCATATTCATTCAAATTTTTAGGCATATTCACATTCTTGCCAGCATACTACAATGCAAAGAACTCGAGCTCACTTTCATGAGAAGGGAGTCGACAATAAGGAAGGCTCATTAGTGGGTAAGATACCGACAGTAAAGAAATCACTCTCCAGGTGGTTCATCAATGAGTTAAGCACTGGAGCTTCAGCCCCAAGGCTACTCCTAGTGGTTCTTTAGCCCTTACAAGCACCTGAGTGACTCTCCCCAGTTCCACAGGTTCTTCAATCCACAAGCTTCCAGTGGGTTCTTCATACCTAAATGAAATCCATTTATCTCTACAATGCTTATTCCCAACAAGCCTTTAATAGGGTTCTTTAGCTGGTTCTTAAATTCTCTTTAGTGCTTAGGAACAACAATAAATTTTAGATGCTACCTTCTCTGCCTCTTCTATAGCTTTTGCATGCCCATAAATCTCATTCTCTTTGCATATATCCCCCCTATGTGCTTATGAGAGCTCATGTATGAATATATGATTCAACGTGTGAAAGTCCTCCTTCCCCTTTCCAATAACTAACTACCTTGTCTCCCATTATTTTCACAACAATCAACACCTGGACAATGTAGTCTATGCCACCCTAATTTTTTTGTTGTCCTTCCTTTGCTTTCTATCGGAGCTGAATGAAACTTGGAACAATCCTTCCTCTTTCGGTTAATTTATTTCATAGTCAATCCACTCAACCAACCAAGACTGATATTTAAAACAACAATTCCCTCAAGTAATGACCGTCCTCAACTAATGGAATTCGTGTCCCTCTTTTAGCCATTTAAAATAATTACAATTATTTATAAGAGAGAAATATTAACCAGGGGATGTCACAGTTGAATAACAAATATGAACTTCTAGAATATTAGATGCAAGAGTGAGAGGTTCCCTTAATGTAGCAAATAATTTTTTTTGTAGCTTTTTAGTGGCTTTCTCGTAGATCTGCATAAATCGAGAAACCACATTGACCATAAAAGATATATGAATTTGCCCATGAGTTAAGTAAATAAGTCTACTGACCAATTGTCGATAAAGGGTAGTGTAGAATTTTGGGGATTGACATTCTTTAGTCAATTTGACACCCAACTGAAAAGGTGTAGCATATGGATTACGACCATCCATCTTAATCTATTTCAGCAAGTCTAATGGTAAAACTTTTAGACCAAGAAAGAAATGTCAAAGACCAAGTTTAGTTATCTCAAAGGTGGCAACAAGTTGACTCTTCAATCCAAGAACTTGTTCAATGTTATTGCCAGTGGTAATCAAGTCATCAACGTATACAACAACAATCCAAGTATCATCATTACTATGTGATACATAAATACTGTGATTAGATTCATAGCGTTTGAACCCATGATTGAGAAAGAATCAATCAATCTTAGCATACCAAGCCCAATGGGCCTACTTCAAAGCATACAAGAAACAAGATTCAATTCTATCACAAAATCGAGGGGTTTCTCCATGTAGTTTTATTCAAATAATTTAGCATCGAGGAAGGCACTCTTAACATCCATTTGATGAATTTTCCATCCAAAATGAATAACAAGGGACAAGATCATTAGAACATAATTAATATTTTCAACAAGGTAAAAAATTTTGGTGTAGTCAATGCCTTCTTGATGTGAAAATCCTTTTGCAACCAAATGAGATCTATAATGCTCAATAACACCTTCAAGAGTGAATTTAGTATTATATACCCATCGACACTTCAAACTAACATTTTTTTTTCAAAAAAATGTTTAGGAAAGATTATGGTTTTAGTTATAGGTGATCATTGGTTGGTTGATGTAGCAGCTGAAACATTGAAACAATGGATAGTTGATCCATTATCTACAACAAAACCAAAGGGATCATGGAAGAATTCAACAACTTAATGCTAGTAGACTTCTCATCAAATATCATGATTCTCCCAATAATTATTTTCTTCTTAATAGGAACAAACAATTGATAAGTGTTTAACTCTTCAATGTAGTCCATCTTGATACACGGATGACTATTTGCATGCAATTTATTTTTGCAATCATTGGAAATATGTGCCTAAGCAATGGATCCAAAGACTCTGAGGTGACCAGTAGAGGAATTCTCACTACACCATTTTTTGATTGGAGTAACAAAACTAAAAACTCTAGTTGAAACAATATTTAGAAGGTAATTGACATAGTAGACAACTTCATTCCAAAACATTGTTAGTAAATCTTTGGCTCGTAAGATACATCCAACCATTTCATAGAAGTTTTAATTATTATGTTCTACCACAATATTATGTTGTGGGGTATGAGGGACTAACCGCTAACATGTTATACCTCATTGAACAAGGTATTCTTCTAATGGTTGACTTACATACTCTCCCCCATTGTCAGATCTCATGCATTTAATGGGTTGAATTTTTCAAAGACATGACTCTTATTATTCAAGAAACAAACCTAATTACCCAAAGAAATCATATATAAAGGTCAAACTATGGTTTGCACCTACCAATGAAGGCTTATTTGAGCAAGGAAGATCATTGTGAACCATTTCCAATGGTTTTTGTGCATGGCATGCTTTTGTGGAGACAAAAGGTGCTAAATGATGCTTGTAAACACACATCCTCTACAAACTCCATCATGTGGAAGGACTTTCCATAATCCAAGAACCATGTCATGTGTTGCCATTGTCTTCAAAATTTGAAAATTCAAATGTCAAGTTGTTCATGCCATAGTTTACTTTGATTGTCGGTATGTCCAATAAAGGTAGTCAATTTAGAATATGGTTGGGACAAGTCAAAAAAATTATATAGTCCATCCTTCATGTTGAGAATCCCTGTAGAAACAATCGACTTATCTTTCCTCAGAGCTTGAAAAAGTACGAATTTAGCCAAAATTCAACAATTTTACCAGTTTGTGTTAGTTGGGAAACTGATAATAGGTTTGTGCTCAAACTAGGCACATGAAATATATTCATGATTTTTCCATTTTTGCGAGATGCATCACCAATACTAGCAATGTCAAGAGAAAAATCATCTATGAGATGAATATTTTTCTCAAGAGTTCCATACAAGGAGGTGAACAAGGAAGCATCCTTTGTTATATGATGAGTGCAACCAAAGTCGGCTACCAATTCATTCTATACAGTGTGAGCATGTAATGATCGAATTTCAATGGAAAGATTGAATTTGTTAGCCAATCGACTAATAGTTTTTTCAGTTGACACATTTCCTTCAAGCATCTTATCCTTCTAGTCCAACTCACCACTCTTCTTCCAACATATTTTCTCTGTATCTCCTGCATTCACATAACGGGGACATATCTTCTTCTTTTATTTCTTCCTAGTTGATGTCGATGTATCACCCATTTCTTTAGCTTTCTAGTGGAGGAATTATTACCTATGTCCACTCTCCTTTTGATTTGACCTCCCCTTTCCCTTAACCAAGTGCACTTGGTGCTTACTGTGAAAATTCCATTCATCAAGTAACCATTGTTGGTCCTTGATCAATAAATCACAATTTTTTTCAAAGGTGTAATCCTTACCATATTCCTTACGTGATCTCTAGTTGGTGAAAAATGAGGAAAATAACACATCATAAGGTTTTCTCAGATTCATCAGGACCAATTCAATGAGTTATCCATCCTTATTTAGAAAGTTCTTCCCACATGTTCCCAATTTCAACAGAAACTCCTTGACATGACCTAAGAAATCACCAACCCTTTCAATGGAACGAGGATCAAGAGAGATCAACTCTTTCTCCCACTGAATGACCTGACTTTTTTTGACCTTGTCAAACATCTTCAACTTCTTCCAAACCTCAAGAAGATTATTAATCCCACTTGTATGAAAACAAATTTCCCAAGCAATATAGGTCATAATGACCTTGTTGGCCTCCTCTTTCTTTCCATAAATGACAAACTTTATTTTTCATCCTTCAGATTGGGAATAACAATTTTTGTATTGCCAAAGCCCTTTGATTTTGAGTATGGTTTCCATGTCTAGCTCCCAAACAATATAATTTTTCTATTCAAAAAAATTTGATCAATCTTGGAAGGCACATTCAAAATTATAATAGATCTGAATTGTTCAAATATGTACTAGTTAACAAATAAATCAACCCAACGCTAATCACTATAATATTCAACTCATTACGATTTAGACAATAGGCTGGGTCAAAACTAATAGCTTTAATACCATGTTGGGGAGTGAACTTGAATAACGAACCAATAATAGAATCTAAAATAAATAAATGAAAGATTAATTACATTATAACATGATAGGTGGTGTCTAAGAAATTGTTATGGCACTTAAGCACAACGCATTGTGACCAAGACATCACAATGCATTATGAATATTAATATGATCCAATATATCATGATCTAATTTGATGTAATAGTTTAACCCATGTGGTCCTTTATTTATAATGTCTGAATCTAACCACTTCCCTTGAATTGCACAATGCATTGTGATTAAGACATCACAATGCATGATAAATATGATTATGATCCAATATATCATGATCAAATTTAATGTTATAGTTTAACCCATAGGGTCTTGTTGTAGCTCTACAAAAACACCCAAAAATTTTAGGCATATCCGAAATTTTGGGTCCCCCTCTGCTCGCTTAGCCCATTAGGGTTTTGATCAAGTGTTCAACCGATCCCTCTCCTCGTGACCCTTCCTATCAAACCCTGATGTTGTGCCCATTCATGAGCTACTTGTTTCGCTCGCACATTGTGTGTTGCCTCAATCGACCTCATGATCAAATTAGGGTTTGGAAGGTTTGTTACATATGGGGTGTATTGGGAGTCTCCCATGGCTTTAAGGCTTTTGTTTCTATAATTTACATTGTGATCAGTGGATGAATTGTGTGTCCTCACCGTCACACTCATCCCTTCCAAACTCATTAGGGTTTGTGTATCATTGTCCTCATCGTACACATCCTTGAAACCATAACTAGTCAGGATGAGAGTCACCCACATATTTCAACCTCGCCCTTATGGGCCCATTCCCACACTCCCGTTAGTATCACATCCCACTAGCTTTATCATCATAGGAACCTCCCTTGAAATATTAACACCACCTTGGATCATAGGTTAATGCATGTGTTCAGAACTAGACAAAATCGTGTAAGAGGACCAAAAGCCAAAGCATGACATTTTCGAAAGAGCATTGAGCATGCATTGATGCACCCTAGGTTTTAGTTTATGGTGAGTGATGAAGCACTATTATATATATATATCACACAGTTAACACATGTATTATTATGCTATGCAGGGCAAGCAAGATGATACGTTCTATTTTATACCAAGGCATAGCCAAGGGGCCACAATCCCTGTATAAAGGAGTGCCACCCCTTCATAGTCGCACTATGGGAACATCACCTTTCATGATTTATGGTAGTCTTATGCTACATACATCACCTTTATCCAAAACTCTCTCAAAGCACATATGGTGCCATCGTAAGGGCCTTCCCACACTCAAATTATGCACAAGGCATAAATGGCACCATGAATGGTCCGATGTTAGAATGATACGAGGTCTCGTTACAATTTAAACAAAGCCTCCTTGGGTACATAATGGAGATAAATAACATGTTCACAAAGCCTAGAATCACATCCTTTTTCCATTCCCCTCTCTTTATATATATCTTCAAATCTATACTTGTGTTCAACATCACCCACTATTAAAGGCCGCAAGTCTTTTGTCATAGGGTTCCCAACAATTAATGCCACAACATCTAAGCATGCATCGAAGGTAGTCACACTGCATGTTTTAATTTGGAAAACAAGCAAGGCTGAAAGGCCATTCTCGTGATTGCAGAGGGCGAGCTCCGATGAACTATGTCCGCAAAAATGCGCAGAAGGGAAATGAAAAAGACGTGCTAGATGCAATTATCGGATTTATTGACCAATCCTGGATGACACTAGCATATTTACGCAGTCCTTTCACAAAAAGTAGCACTATATTCCCTTCAACCTGGTAAACGAAAGTGCCATGTAAAGGGTTGTGTGAATGATCGTATGTTCACATCACATAAGCAATGTGTCGAACAAATGCATCATGTGTATGGTCGTATAATGAGTCTGTTAAACCCATCAAACTGATACACATTCAGGCCATATATGTACACACAATGGTCACAGATGCCAAATATTGAGACATTATGATTGTGATGAATTTCAAGGTCAAAACACAAAGTCTCTTGTGCCACACTGTAATTATAAAAGATAAAATCACTATGACAATGCTGACCTACTCATAACACTGGCAACCTAGTTAAAGCATACGTTATGCAACCAACATATCCGATATGGGGATATTCGTGGTGGTTATGACAGACATGAAAGGTTGAAATGAAAAATATTTATTAACAGGCGAATGCATGGTGTTCCAAAAGGCCGAGAATGGTGTAAGTGACAGCTCCTGATCGTAAGTCACCCACCCTGTGTAGTTTTACACACACGCAACAGAGTCACGGCCTGGAATTCCAACTGGAAGCATTATTTATCTAAGAATTGAGGCTATATAATCTCCAGAGGTCACAATCCCTCCTAGGTTGCACATTTGCACCACACGGTATTAGGCAAATAGAGGATGGTGTGTGATCTCATTCAAGTGTGACTAGTCGCAGGTCACAAAGATCTGGAAATATCAAATGATGCGACCTGGAGATCTCCATGGGGGTCGCAATTTTTACCAAGTTGCTAAGTCGTGTTACAACTCCTTAAGCAAGCTCCCCAAAAGTACAACCAACCATCTGCTGCTACCATGCGACCTTCAGTAATTCGCACTCCCACATAGGTCGCGAGGTCATGTTTTCGTGCCTCAGTGAAAACAACCAGAGATGTGACTTGGATGAAGTGCGACTATGCGACTTTGGGAAAATTACAAATCACTCCCTAGGGCTCAACATAATTCTTGGGCTTACTATATACAAGGAAGCATGAAGATTATTCCCTAGGTATGGAGGAGAATGTTGAAGTCTGACTGTACGTTGTTATGAAGAAATTACATGAATTTCCTTTTAATGATAGGACCCAACATGGCTTGTCAAACTATGTCAAGGAATGGAGGCCTGATCATAAGCCGAAAATGGAAATGAATATAAAGGTCTGGTGCTTAGAGTTGATGGTTGGTTGATGAACAAGAGAAGAAGGTGCCTCTCATATCAAACATGTCTTCTTTTATCCGATAATGATATTTCACACTCAAGAATCAGAAATTATGGTCCATCTATATGCACGTTAGGTACCAATATGGATTGGCCATGCTTCCCTATATATGAAGCATAGTCACCAATGGCGAACCTCAGAGAGTTTGGTAATCTGTATTTAGGAAAATCTTCCTGAGAGCTTGAAGGAAGGAGGTCGCTGCCTTATGAACATAGGTCGTGCTAGTTTCCCTACCAAACCCAAATCTAGATATATGCCCTATAATGAGCATAAGGGACCTTTTCTACTGTGCACTAGCTAAAGGGACATGAAGCATTGAAATGTAATGACTAACTATGCACTCCTCACACCCTTGCCCAAAGAATCTATTGTATAAAGTTGATGTGTGAAAGTAAGGAAGAAGTTAGTGTTTGGATTCACCATGATTAAACCCATGAAGGATGATATGGAAGTCTAGGAAGACCCTACAAATCCATTCACTCTAACAATACCATAACACAATATAGGACTATCCAGGGGTCCAAAGTTGATTTTGGTTTTTCCTGATTACTGTTGTTTATTTATCTATTTTTGCATTTATGGTGCGGTTCCTCGATTATCATCGTGTATAACTATGGTTATTTGCTTATAGGGTATAGAAGAGGGAGAATTTCAACCTATGAGGAGAGATCTAAGGTTACTTGTAGGAAGCCTTGCAGTGAGGATATCCAACCAGTGAACAAGCTGACTCCACATAGCTGATCGAGACACTGTTGAAATGTGGCAACAAGAATATTCCAATTTAATTTGTCCTTGAATTAAATTGTGAATTAAAATCGAATTTAGTTTTAACAACTACTTGGAAATAATTAATTAAGTTATTTTGACTTAATTAGTTGGAGAAATTCAAGTTATAAGTCTTTCTGAAGTCATGTAAGAGTTATCCCTTAAATTAAGGAGATAAATCTTAAATTAAGGAGATAAGATTGAGTTATATTTGAGTTGTAATTAGTTAACTCAATTTATTGAGTTAAGTCTAGTTAAATAGCTCCAAATTGTTTGAGGAACTAATAGAGAGTTAACAATAAGTTGATGCATGCATGCACTCACCTAGTGTACTCCAGCTAACTGAAGATTCCCTCATCAGAAACTCATGCATGTCTTCTCTAAGAAAGTCCCAGTTGAGATTAGAGACAAGGACAATGTACTATCAGTTGCATTTATTTCATGTAGAAGAAGGACCAAACCTTCACAAAGTTTTGTGAGTTCAAAGCTTTGGTCGAGAAAGAGTTAGAGAAGAAGATCAAGGCCTTGAGAAGCGACAACAG
Organism: Pinus taeda; assembly: GCA_000404065.3. Lineage (NCBI taxonomy): Eukaryota > Viridiplantae > Streptophyta > Pinopsida > Pinales > Pinaceae > Pinus > Pinus taeda. The sequence continues at coordinate 220,044 of APFE030909223.1, read as the reverse complement.
TGGAGAATATGTCTCTCAAGAGTTAAAGGACTTCTGTGCAGCGGAAGGAATTAAACGAGAGTTGATGGCACCTCATAACCCACAACAGAATGGGGTGGCTGAGAGGTAGAATAGAACTATTGTAGGGGCAGCACGGGCAATGCTGCATGACCAAGGCCTACCACTTCACTTGTGGGTTGAGGCAT
>APFE030909223.1:201615-218977 GCA_000404065.3 Pinus taeda | reverse complement strand
ATAGAGTTGGGGATACTTGTGGGGTACAATGATACACCTCACAACCATCAGGTGTACTTTCCTACCAGTCGGAGAATAGTGGTTTGCAGAGATCTCAAGTTTGATGAGTAGAAGGCCATGCGAGTTTCCCTTGAGAGGGAGCTCCAACTACAGTGTATGGAGGAACTATTGGTTCCTAAGGAGGAGGAGCCTTAGACTGATGTAGAGTAGCCAGATGCAGAGGTTCCAGGAGTGGAGACATCCACTCAAGCAGAGTCTTCCAGAGATGGATGGAAGCGCACAAGAGAAGCTGAAAAATTGTTGCAGGATGCGAGAGAGAATGTGGGGGCACCATCTTCTCAATGCAGACATAGGAGGTCACTTAAGAGGTACATTGGATACATGGCCCTTGCTAGGGAATTTGTTGAGATCGAGCCATCTTCCTTTGAGGAAGCAGTGCAGCAGCCGATTTGCGTTGATGCTATGGTGGAGGAGTATGACTCCATAGTTCATAACAGTGTTTGGGACGTGGTTTCAAGATTAGAGAACAAGTCAGTTGTGAGTTCCCATTGGCTTTACAAGGTAAAGCAAGTTGCTGATGGTAGTGTGGAGAAGCATAAGCAAGATTTGTTGCCCGTGGCTTTTAACAAGTCAAGGGGATTGACTATGATGAGACGTTTCCACTTGTCGCAAGGTACTCATCTATCAGATCTATGTTGGCTCTATCAGCATAGATTGGTTGGAAGATCCATCAAATGGATGTGAAGATTGCATTCCTCAATGGCGAGATTGAGGAAGAGGTGTACATAGAGCAGTCAAAAGGTTTTGAGACCTTCGATCATGATTCGCATGTGTGCTGACTCAAGAGAGCATTGTACGAGCTAAAGCAAGCACCTCATGCTTGGTACACTAGGATAGACAACTACTTCATCGGGTTGGGCTTCACAAAGAGTGACGCGGATACAAACCTGTACAACATCGTGGTGGAAGGTAAGTTATTGATCATCTTTCTTTATGTTGATGATCTCATATTGACTGGTGATGATCAATTGATCGTGTCATGCAAGGAGGACCTTGCCAGAGAATTCGAGATGAAATACATGGGTCTCATGCATTACTTGCTTGGCATGGAAGTGTGGCAGAAGGATGGGGAGTTGTTTGTGTCTCAGTGAAAGTATGCCAACAAGATACTCAGGAGATTGCACATGAAGAAGTGCAAGCCCATGGATACTCCTCTAGCTGGTAACTGGAGGAAGGAGGATGCTACTTCAGGGGAAGTAGTGGAAGCTACTATGTACAAGTAGCTTGTGGGTTCACTGATGTACTTAGTGAACACACAACCAGATTTGTGCTATGCGGTGAACCAGCTGAGTCAAGCGATGGTTCAGCCTACTAAGATGTTTTGGAAGGCGGAAAAGCATGTACTGAGATACCTCAAAGGCACATCTCAGTATGGATTATGGTACAGACAGACAGAGGGAATGAAGCTACATAGCTTCACTGATGCAGATTGGGCAACAAGTCCATCAGATCAGAAGAGCACATCAGGAGGGATTTTCAACCTTGGGTCAGCGACAGATTCTTGGTATAATAGGAAACAGAGGTTGGTTGCACTCATCTCAGCAGAGGCTGAATACATGGTTACAAGTCAGGCAGCATGTGAGGCCATCTGGATGCGGAAAATCCTAGTTGGTTTGTTTGATCAGAGGATGGATCCAACTTTGATCTATTGTGATAATTAGAGTTGTATCAAACTCTCTGAGAATCTAGTATTTCATGATAGGTCCAAGCACATTGACATCTGGCATCATCATCTCAGAAACTGTGTAGCGAGGAGGATCATATTGCTGCAGTATATTTCGACAAAGGAGCAAGATGCTGACATTTTGACAAAGGCATTGTCAAAGTGTAAATTCGATTTCAATAGAGACAAGATCGGGGTGGCAGATAATCCCTTTCTTGTTGAGAGGGAGTGTTGAAATGTGGCAACAAGAATATTTCAATTTAATTTGTCCTTGAATTAAATTGTGAATTAAAATCAATTTTTTTTTTAACAGCTACTTGGAAATAATTAATTAAGTTATTTTTACTTAATTAGTTGGAGAAATTCAAGTTAGAAGTCTTTCTGAAGTCATGCGAGAGTTATCCCTTAAATTAAGGAGATAAGTCTTAAATTAAGGAGATAAGATTGAGTTATATTTGAGTTGTAATTTGTTAACTCAGTTTAGTGAGTTAAGTCCAGCTAAATTAGTTCCAAACTGTTTGAGGAACTAATAGAGAGTTAACAATCAGTTGATGCATGCATGCACTCAACTAGTGTACTCTAGTTAACCGAAGATTCCCTCATCAGAAACTCATGCATGTCTACTTTGAGAAAGACCCAGTTGAGATTAAAGACATGGAAAATGCACTATCAGTTGCATGTGTTTTCTTATAAAGAAAACTCATGCATGCAAAAGGAATCATTCCTTGAGGATTGCACAGTTCAGACAGTGTGTGAGATCAGGAGATCATCCACTTGGTAAATCGAGTTTTTCCACTTGGTTGAAGGAGATCATCACAAAGGAATAGTGCAAAGAAATAGGAGCTTGGAGGGCAGAGAGGAAGGCTTGAGAGAAGTCATGATTGCCTGTGAGCATCTGTGAGGATTGTACTGAGAGCTTGCTAGCTGTGAGAGGTAAGACTTTGTATAATTCCTATGTATTTCCACTTTGTATGATAATATAGATAGTAGGGTTTTTAGCTGAGGCTTTCCCCAAATTATTTTCATGTGTATTGTGCATTGATTCTTCTTCTTCTGGTTATATTTTTCAGCCCGATCTTTAAGCTTCCACAAATTGATAGTAGAATTAGGTTATAGTATTTTGATTTGATCAATATTGCATTATCGGGTTAACCTATAACATATTTTATACATTGTATCAAAGCTAGATTTGTATAGAATTTTCTACAGACACTATGTCAACCACGATGATAGATGTCATAACAAACAAATGGTCATTCCATGGAGCCAATGAACTACACAATTTGGTCTTGTACTTTGGCAACTGCCTTGGCGACAAGCATTCTAGGGTTTACAAGAACCCTCTACATCTTGTTCTTCTCCTTCATCATAATGTAAATGTTCTCCTATGATGTCAGTAGTTAGGCTAAGGTCAATTAATCTTGTACTAGGCAGTAGGCATGAGAGAGAAGTGAGGAAGCTCAAGAGTCATGAAGGTAGCTGAAAGGGAATGAGGGAAGGCCAAAGGTCACGGTAGGTGAATAGTCACCTGACCTCTATAAATGTGCCCTCATCCCTCGTTGAAATGGGACTTTAACACTTGAGTTGAGGCTAGGAATAGAGAGTTGATTTATTCTTGAGAGCTAGATCCACTCAGATCTTGGGAGCTAGTAGAGTGGATTTGCAGTGGGGCTAGGGTCTTGGCATTTGGCAATGGTATGAGCAACCCATGTTCTACTATTGGGTTGTTACCAATTACATGATATGTATTTGAAGTTGCAGCTACATTAATAAGATGTTCTTTATATTTGGCACTGATTCCCATGCTTACTCATGGTGGTTGTATTAGTTTCTGATACTTCACTATATTTGTATGTGCACTTTCATATACGCAATATGCTATGGACTGATACATAGTGGTTGCATGTATGTTCTGCTTTTGAATCAGTGTTTACTTGTTCCTTGCCATGTTGGTGACCTATTGTGAACTACTTCACAATTAACTTCTGGCATGTTCCCATTTATTGTAGGTCTGATTGGGTTTTAGCTCAGTAATCCCTCTCATGGCATATCTCTTCTTATTTTTGTTGAGACTTGATTGTACCTCTTTATGCAATTTGTCAATCTTGGGCCGATTTTGTTTCATTGGTTGAGATGTTCATTCTTGTCCCACTTTGATACCTTCTCATTTAATAACCAAGGATGGAAACATTCATGGTGGCACCCGGGCCCACATACCGGATGGGGCTCCTATCCCAAACGATGTGAGGTCTAGACCCGCATAATTTTTGGTGGTACATTTCAGCCCATCAACAAATTGGCGCTAGAAGGAGGGCTAGATGAAAAGTTGAGCCCTTGGAGCCTACAGTTTAGTCTCATATCTATAAATGGCTTCGTCCCAAATCATGCTCTCGAGGTTCTTATCAAACTTGTCCATTGTTCAATGTTCAATCCTTGAGGAGTAGCTCTATTAGTTGTCTCAGTTAAAGTTTGATGGTCAGGATGGAACATCCATAACTGAGCACATTTTTGATTTCCTCGAGTTTTGCAAAGCTTATGAGATTGATAATGAAGAGTTTGCTTGTGTACTCTTCTCCCTCACCCTTGAAGGTCACGTCAGGCAATGGTGCCACACGTTGCCAACAACTTCCATTCATTTGTTCTAGCAACTCATTAGTGAGCTCCGATGAACGTTTCACAGGTACGATTTTCAAGATGTGTTAAGAAGGATAAATGAGCTTAGGATGAAACCTAAGGAATCTTTAGAGGATTTTATTCTTAGATTTGTACATCTTTGTTTTGAATTTCCTGAAAGAGATGTCGACTGGGTATATTTGAGTGAGAATTTTCAATGGTTGGTTATCGTTTCTTTGCAACATCTTCAATTCGAAACAAATCCTAATTCTCATGAATATCATGATAATTTGCAGATTACAAAGTGTCCATATTTTACCCCTAATTTTGTTTTGCCTACCCTCTAAATCAATAACCTCAAGTCTCCAAGGACGAGATTACTTCTTGTGGGATTTCTCATCACCCTCCTCATTTGTTACACAATGAGATTTTGGTCGTAAATGGTTCAGATGATGAAAAGTGTTTTCTAGGAAATGAGTTGGATGGTCTTGAATGTAAAGCCCTCATACATCCTTTTGATCTTGAATTTGAAAATTATGTTGATATAAAATCTCTTCCTGCTGATGGAACCCAGATTGAGTCCATTGAACATATATCTCACTATATTCCTGGATCTAATTCACCTGTTCACAATGGATTTGGTCTTGTCTCAGATAAAGTTGACTGTCCCATCAAATCCATGGACCATGTCATGCATGCAAAACCATTGTCCCCCTTGGCGAACATAGATTGGAAGGATGTGAGTCTGGGTTTGATTGGTGCCCCTTCATCTGACCCTTTTCATCTATTGTACCCTGGTTTAGTTCATGAGTTTACTACACCAATAGTTCCTAGAAATCATTCACATCTTTATCTTGCTCGTGTTCATTGCAATCATGTACATGGGGGTGGTATTTCACTGTCACAATATGAGGATCTTGAATCTCTCGTTCCTGATCTATTTCACTCTCAGTATTTAACAGGTGAAGAAGAGGACCTGACATCTCAGCCCTCTTAAGATGGTTCGCTCATTAATCCCTCTTCACTCTCAACCCAAGAAGAGCCTTATGTGCTAGATACCCAACCTGATCAAACTGGTGGCTTCATCGATTGTCATTGTACCGAAAATATATCCGCTCACGCCTCTGATGATTGTCATTCGTATCCACCTACTGATCGTAAGAAGCCACTAGAATTTGATGATGCAACTTGTGAAGGTTCAGAAACTCATCAAGAAGTTGACGCACTTTAGCTTCCACTAATGGTTATGTCAGGTTCTCACATTCTTGATGAGACACATGAACCAAGTTAAATTATGTTTTTTGAAATCAGGGTTTTTGCACATCATGCCCCTCTTAGGATCATTTTTCTGGATGCGAGCTCATCTTGGAAAGCCTTTGATTCAAATGATGTCTCTCTAAGCAAATATTTCCATTACCTTTTAGCTGATATGCATCAGCCTCTATAGCCTAATTTGTTTGCTGAAGGGAGTGCATCGACCATTGCCTCAAATATTTTTGGTTGTCACCCAATCGACATAAATTGTAAACAGGTACAATCAAATGATGTCTTACAATCTCCTACGGGGGAAGGTGCAAATCGATCGATCTCTTGTCTACCCATCTATCAATACTCAGACATTTGATCCCATCCACAATATTTTCACTCATAGTTGTCCTATCACAACAAATGATGATCATGTGTATTCACTTGTTAATCTCGCGAAACTCCTGATATTTGTTGGCTTATTGTTTGAAGGTTCAGAGATTTGTCAGGACGGGGAGGCACTTCAACGTCCGCTGATGGTTATGGCAGGTCCTCATGCCCTCGACAGAAACTATGGATAAATTCAAACTAGGGTTTCTAAAATTAAGGTATCTGCGCTTGAATCCTCTGCTATCCTAGTCACACCCAACGAAAAACCCTCTTTTTAGAGTCATCAAGTTGATAATCCTCCATATTATGATAGGGTTGCTGATTAGATTGAAGGGTCCTGTATGGCCAATTTATCTGCTAGCAGGCAACATCTTGCAACACTTACATTGGATTTAGGGTTAAGCATGAATGGATGTATGTCATGGTCGAATGATTATAAATTTTAGGCTTGTGATTCGGTTTATCAGGATTGGGTTGCAGTCTGCCTTGAATGGTCTTTTATGGCATGTTTCCTTGTAAATAGACGTGACTTTCTTGCTGTTGTGCATGTTGTTGGAAATAGAAACAAGAAATGCTAAAAATAGAAATGCTAAAAATAACATTGCTATAAATATCATTTCAGGTACTAGTGTTGGACATAACAACAAGGAATGAAAAATGGAAGTGCTAAAAATAGCATTGCTATAAATAGTATTTTGGGATAGATTCCAATTTTAGTTAGTCCCTGAACTAAAATTTAGAAGTAAAATTCGAATTTGTTCTTAGCAGCTGTTTGATTAATAATTAAATAATTCATCTTGAGCTAATTAGTTGTAGAAAATCAAACATGAAGTCTATGTGAAGACATGCAACAATTTCTCCATTGATTGAGGAAGTGACCCCTTGATTAAAGGAGATCAGGATGAGTTGTACTTTGAGTTGTAATTAGTTAGCTCCATTAACTGAGTTAAGTCCAGTTAGACTAGTTCAAAGAGTTTATTGAACTAATTGTGAGTTCAATTAGTTAATGCATGCATGCATGTAACTGTTGCACTTCAGATAATTGAATATTCTCTCATAAATAACTCATGCATGTCAGTTCAGTCAGAGACCCAGTTGAGATCAGAGGAAGGGACAATATACTAATAGTTGGAGGATTTTTCCTATATAGGAAACTCATCCATGCAGAAGGAATTATCTCCTTCAGGCTTGTGCAGTTACTTCTGAGTTTAGTGAGCAGTGCGAGAGGTGAATTCACACAGGTGGTAGCATTGGACCCCAAGAGAAACTGTGCAAGGAAATAGGAGGCTTGGAGGGCAGAGGAGAAGGTTTGTGAGAAGCCTTTGACTATCTATGAGCAGCAGAGGGATTGTACTGAGAGCTGGATAGCTTGTGAGCTAAAGCTTTGTGTAATTCAGACATATTTCCACTTGTATGATAATATAGAGATCGAGTTTTTTAGCTGAAGCTTTCCCCAGAGTATTCTTCTGTGTTCATGTGTGATTGATTTCTCATTCTCAGTTATATGTGTTCTATTTGATCTTGCTCATATTCGATTAAGATTCCGCAAGTTTGTTGTAGAAGTAGATCTTGTATTTTGCTTTAGTATATTGCATGAGGTTTTGTAGAAAAAGTTCTACATGGTATCAGAGTAAAGGTGATCAAAGCGAAAAACAGTATACAAGAAGGGAGAAGTTCGAAGATTGAGGTTCCTGAATAGAGAAATTGAGTTCTTATCACATCTCAATTTCCCCAATGATGTTCAATGATTTAAGACTTGAGTATGCCCTTGATGGCAACTCGAATTATATAGCCTAGAAGGATCACATGGAAGTAGTATTAGAGTAATGGTCTAAAGGACTTCATTGATCAAGAAGTCCCCAAGCTGGTAACGGCTAATGCTATAGAATTGGTGGAATGGAAGAAATGTGTGGCTAGAGCAAGGAGAATCCTCTTGGAGGGAATTCGTGACCACATTGTCTTGAGCCTCCATGGGAAGGACACACCATTTTCGATGTGGAAAACATTGAAAGATCTATATCAAAACAACAATGATTAGAGGAAGTTGGCGCTGAAAGACAAGCTTCAGAAAATCAAGTGTGAAAAGGGCGAAATGATCTCTACATATTTGAACAAGATCACCACCTGCAGGGATGAGCTTGGAAGTGTAGGGATCACAACAGCCGATGATGACATGGTGAGTCTTGCACTCCTCGGTCTTCCTAAGAGCTGGCATAGCTACCGAGGCTCAGTTAATGGAAGAGAAAAACTACCAGATTGGGAACGACTTTGGTTGGATCTAATGCAGAAGGAGATAAGAAGAAGCACCAGAGGTGGTTCTTCATCCAAGGAGGATGAAGAAAATTGCGCTTTAGCAAGTAAGGCGAAGAAAGGAAAGGAGAAGGATTCTCATCCCAAATTGAGTTCTTCCTATGGTGGGAAGAAGTTTGACAAATCAAAAGTGTGATGCTTTCATTGTCATTAGGTGGGCCATTTTGCTACAAATTGTCCATAGAAGAAATCCAAGATGGGATCCAAGGAAGGATCTGAAGGTGAGGCATTGGCCTCATAGTTTGAGTTAGATTTCACCCTCTTCGCATGCATGGTTTCATCCATGGTGGGATGTGGTTGGTTTCTTGACAGTGGAGCTTCTTTCCACATGACCAGCGACAAGAGTTTGTTCAGTACCTTGGAGGAGAAAGATCTCCAGATACTCATAGCAATGGTTAATGATGAAAAGTATAATGTCTCAGGTGTAGGCATGGTTGTTTTTCAGAGGGAGCATGGAGCTTGCATTACCTTTACCAATGTCAAGTATGTACCAAGACTGAGGAAAAATTTGGTGTCGATCGCAATGCTAGAAGACAAAGGCTATGATGTAGTCTTCAATAAGGGAAAGGTTTTTCTTCGACACATCACCACGAGATAGGTGAAGAAGATTGGTTCATGAGTCAAGAACCTGTATGCTCTTGAGGTTCAAGATGCATGCAAAGCCTTGAGGAGCAAGGTAACTGATGGAGACTTGGTGGTTGAGAGGGAGAGTAAATTACCTCTCAACATGTAGTGCCATAAGAAGTCTCAGACATCTATGGAGGAGCCACAATTGGTGAAGCAGCTTTAGGAGGTTGTGGAGCAACCACAACTAGAGAAGCCGAGAGGAGATTGAGTAGAGACATCTACTCATGCAGAGACCTCTAGTAGGGGGAAATTTCGAGTCAAGTGGGCAGAGGGATCACATGCATCCATACCTCCAGGTAGGAGGTGGGGTGATGTGGAGTGACAGTCCCAAGTAGGCTAGAATAGGGGCAGGATCATTGAGGTACCCAACCTTTTTGAATAGACCTTGCTATGAGAGCCCCGACGAAGAGTAACAGGACTGGTTGAGTGGGTAGAGACAGATGTGGATGGAGTGGCAGAGAGAGATACAGTGCAGGAATCCCAAGACAATGCAAAGCTAGTAGGCTACAACAATGCTAGAGGCACAAGAATGTTGCACCAGTGCAGGATGGCACAGAGAGGTGTACAATGGTGCGATATGCATGGAGTGTTGCAGCAGCTCAGAGGTCACAGAGGGAGCACTTGTCAGTGGCAGAGGAAGCTTCAACATCAGAGGATGTTTCTAGCCCAACAGGGAGGTCAGTTGGGAGATTTTTTTTGTTTCTAGAGTTGCTGGAGCAACAACACTTGGGAGAAGTGTTGCATGCAGAACATTCCAAATATTTAAGATCGGGTTCAAGTTGAATGCCTTTCTTGTTGAGAGGGAGTGTTGGAAATAGCAACAAGAAATGCTAAAAATAACATTGCTATAAATAGCATTTTAGGTATCGGTGTTGGACATAGCAACAAGGAATGAAAAATGGAAGTGCTAAAAATAACATTGCTATAAATAGTATTTCGGGATAGATTCCAATTTTAGTTAGTCCCTGAACTAAAATTGAGAAGTAAAATTCGAATTTGTTTTTAGCAGCTGTTTGAATAATAATCAATTAATTCATCTTGAGTTAATTAGTTCTAGAAAATCAAACATGAAGTCTATGTGAAGACATGCAACAATTTCTCAATTGATTAAGGAAGTTATCCCTTGATTAAAGGAGATCAGGATGAGTTGTACTTTGAGTTGTAATTAGTTAGCTCAGTTAACTGAGTTAAGTCCAGTTAGATTAGTTCAAATAGTTTGTTGAACTAATTGTGAGTTCAGTTAGTCAACGCATGCATGCATGTAACTGCTGCACTTCAGATAACTGAATATTCTCTCATAAATAACTCATGCATGTCAGTTCAGTCAGAGACTCGGTTGAGATTAGAGGAAGGGACAATGTACTATCAGTTGGAGGGATTTTCCTATATAGGAAACTCATCCATGCAGAAGGAATTATCTCCTTCAGGATTGCACAGTTACTTCTGAGTTTAGTGAGCAGTGTGAGAGGTGAATTCACACAGGTGGCAGCATTGGGCCCCAAGAAAAATTGCGCAAGGAAATAGGAGGCTTGGAGGGTAGAGAAGAAGGTTTGTGAGAAGTCTTTGACTGTCTATGAGCAGCAGAGGGATTATACTGAGAGTTGGATAGCTTGTGAGATAAAGCTTTGTGTAATCCGGACATATTTCCACTTGTATGATAATACAAAGATTGAGGTTTTTAGCTGAGGCTTTCCCCAGAGTATTCTTCTGTGTTCATGTGTGATTGATTTCTCATTCTCAGTTATATGTGTTCTATTTGATCTTGCACATATTCGATTAAGCTTCCGCAAGTTTGTTGTAGAAGTAGATCTTGTATTTTGCTTTAGTATATTGCATAATCTGTTGATCTACAGTGAGAATTTCTACACATGTTCACACGTGAGCATTTTGGTTTTTGCACGACTCCTTTTACAGATTCTAATTGTTTTCATATTTGTTTTCGTAGGCCGAGAACTGTTGCGGTGGCTGCATTGGAAGTTTGATTTCACATGACCCGACCTCCTCTCTAGTTAAATTAGGGTTTAGGGTTTATAATAGTTAGAATTTAGTTTTTTCTTATTAATTTCCTTATTAGAATTTGCTTTATGGTTTAAATTTTTTATGTTTTGTTTTCCTTATTGTAGGCAGTTTAGTTTCCTACATTTCAATTTTCCTCTATCTTACATTCACATTCTTGCACTGCTCGTTGCTGCATAGCGTGCATAACATATTTCCGTGGCTATTTTATTTGCCATTATCTGATCCCTTCTGCACATAACATTACATTGCATCATAAGTGTTGTATGCTACATTATGTCACACATATTTGTTCTTGCTTGGCATACACTCACCTTTGACCTTGCCTAGAAATTCCCTCTGTGTTGCATACCAATGTATGAGCTTTCTTGAACTTGAAGTTTGCAAACCTTTGATACTATGAATAGATTTCTCACACCTTTTGCACATTCTCAAACCTTAAAGTGACTACCTCAACCCCTTTGCCCGTGTTGAAATAGTAGAAGGGCTTCACTAGTTACCTTGCCCTAAAACCCCAACCCTAACGATTGTGTAAAGTTGTGATGATTACGCCAATGGGTAGCTTCTCTTAGAACCAATCATCAAATTTTCCTCCTGGTTGTCTTTCCTACGTGTCTAATTTATTAACAAGGAAGATAATAACATATTGCTTATGGGGAACCCTAATCAGTTTGAATGACCTATACCCATAACCTGAACCTTGTGAACAACATGGTATCGACTATTTCAATGGATCATGTTCTTCATTCAATTCTTAACTGGAGATTAGATGTGGAAGCTTGACATGAGGGAAAACCTAAATCTGGATATCTCTTAGTTTCTGTCAAACAAGAAATAACCTCTCTTGCTCATAAAAGAAGTCGGGATTCCTCATCTACCCCGACGCAATGAACGCCCAATAATAAGTGCAAATGCACATGTAAAAGAAAATGAATTTAAATATAGGTTAAAGGATCAAGAAAGGCTTCCTACGCAGAGAGGTAATGCAATGACTTTGCTATTGTACTGCTCAGGCTCGCTGGCAGCAGAGAAATGTTTGTGATTTCTTGGGTGACTCCACTGGGGTACTAGCCAGGCTCACTGGCAGTGGTTCAACACCATAAAATTATTTTTAAATTTGGAATATAATAAGCCCTTTTCCTTTTCCTTTGCATCATCATTGACTACTGGCATGTGTGAAATTATGATGGGATGTTTACTAACTGGAAAGACCTAGCTGAGACACAAAGGGAAGGCATATCTACAAAGGTCGAGGCAACGTAAGAGGTACCCCTAGCAACTGCTCAATATTCCTTTGCATCATTACTCAGAATCAGACTACTATACGGATGTTGACAGAGATGCTGAATTCTACCAGTGGTTCACCAATTATTGTAGCCGCTACAACAACACCCAAATTTTTTTGGCATATCCAAAATTTTGGGTCTCCCTCTGCTCGCCTAGCACATTATGATAGATGCGAAAGGTTGAAACACAAAAACTCTACTGACAGGTGAATGCATGGTGTCCCAAAAGGCCGAGAATGGTGTAAGTGACAACTCCTGATCGTAAGTCACCCACCCAGTGCAGTTTTATGCACAGGATACAGATTCACGGCTTGGACTTCCAACTGAAAGCATTACTTATCTAAGAATTGAGGCTATGTAATCTCCATAGGTCACAATCCATTCCTGGTCTCACATTCACACCACATGGCATCAAGAAAGCATAGGACAACATGCAATCTCATTCAAGTGTGACTATTCACAGGTCACAGAGCTCTAGAAACAATCAAATGATGTGACCTATGTTATGTTGTGACCTGGCAACCTCCAGGGGGGTCACACTTTCAACCAAATCACTGGCTTGTGTTATAACTCCTCAAGTGAGCTCCCTGGAAGTGCGACCATCCATCTGCTACCACCATGCGACCTTTAGTAAGTCACGCTCCCACATAGGTTGCGAGGTCGCATTTTCGTGCCTTAGTGAAAGTAGCTAGAGATGCGACTTGGCTGAAGTGCAATTATGCGACTTTGGGAAAATCACAAATCACTCCCCAGGTCTCCACAAAATTCTTGGTCTTACTGTATATACAAGGGATCACGAAGATTATTCCTTGGGGATGGAGGAGAATGTTGAAGTGCGATTCTACGTTGTTATGAAGAAACTACGTGAATTTCATTTTAATGATTGGACCCAACGTGGCTTGTCAAACTATGTCAAGGAATGCGGGCTCGATCATAAGTCGAAAATAGAAATGAATGTAAAGGCTAGGTGCTTAGAGTTGATGGTTGGTTGATGAACAAGAGAAACAAATGCCTCTTATATCAAGCATGTCTCTTTTATCTAGTGATGGTATTTCACACTCAAGAATCAGAAATGATGGTCCATCTATATGCACTTTAGGTGCCAATATGGATTGGCCATGCTTCCCTATATATGAAGCATAATTCTCACCCAAGGGTGAACCTCAAGGAGTTTGGTAATCTGTATTTAAGAAAATATTCCCGAGAACTTGAAGGAAGGATGTCGATGCCTGATGAACATAGGTCGTGCTAGTTTCCCTACCAAACCCAAATTTAGATATATGCCCTGTAATGAGCATAAGGGACCTTTTCTATTGTGCACCAGATGAAGGGACATGAAGCATTGAAATGCAATGGCTAACCACGTGCTCCTCACATCCTTTCCCAAAGAAACCATTATATAAAGTTGATTTGTGAAAGCAAGGAAGAAGTTAGGGTTTGGATTCACCATAATTAAACCCATGAACGATGATATGGAAGTCTAGGAAGACCATGTAAATCCACTCACTTTGACAATGCCATAGCATGAGATAGGACTATCCAGGGGTCCAAAGTTGATTTTGTTTTTTCGTGATTACTGTTGTTTATTTATCTATTTTTAGAATTATGGTGTGGTTCTTTGATTATCATCGTGTATAACTATGGTTATTTGCTTACAGAGTATAGGAAAGCGATAATTTCAACCTCTGAGGAGAGATCTAGGGTTACTTGCAGGAAGCCTTGCAATGGGGATGTCCAACTAGTGAACAAGCTACTCCACATAGCTGATTGAGACATTATGTCAACTGCGATGGCAGATGTCATAGCAAACAAATGGTCATTCAATGCAGCCAATGAAACACACAATTTTGTCTTGTACTCTGGCAACTGCCTTGGCGACATGCGTTTTAGGGTTTATAAGAACCCTCTACATCTTGTTCTTGTCTTTCATCATAATGTAAATGTTCTCCTATGATGTCAGAAGTTAGGCTGAGATCAATTAAGCCCGTACTAGGTAGTATGCATGAGAGAGAAGTGAGGAAGCTCAAGAGTCATGAAGGTATTAGGGGGTTTACACAATGCATTATATTAGATATCATTTTGGGATTCAACTGCGTTAAGTAATTCATTCACGTATGACCATTTCCATGAGAGGTAGTTGTAATTGACTAATTTCTCATGATTTTTGAAAAGTTCACTTAACACTCATTGCATTGGGTGATGCTTAGAGGGGTGGAGAAGTGGGATTGAAACTAGTGAAATGAATCACATAGAGTCAATCATCACTTCCGGGGCTTGCACTTGGTAACTAGGACTTCCCAGAAGGTCATCCATCCCAGACAAGCACGCTTAATTGTGGAGTTTTCCCCACAGTCAAGCCCACTTAGCTTGCTACCCCATTTGCAAAACCTTAGCAAGTATTGTACCTCATGAACCATTCAATTAGAGACCCCTTCACTCTTTTTGAATTTAAGTATTAGGGGGTTTACGCAGTGTATTATATTAGATATCATTTTGGGATTCAATTGCGTTAAGTAAGTCATTCATGTATGACCATTTCCATGAGAGGTAGTCATGATGGTAGGTGAAAGGGCATGAGGGAAGGCCAAAGGTCACAGTAGGTGAACGATCACTTGACCTCTATAAATGTGCCCTCATCCCTCATTAAAAGGGGACTTTAGCACTTGAGTTGAGGCTAGGAATAGAGCGCTGAATTATGCTTGAGAGCTAGAGCCACTCAGCTCTTGGGAGCTAGTAGAGTAAATTTGCAATGGGGCCAGGGTCTTGGCATTGGGAAACGGTATGAGCAGCCCATGTTCCACTATTGGGTTTTGACCAATTACATGATATGTGTTTGAAGTTGCAACGACATTAATAAGATGCTCTTTATATTTGGCACTAATTCCTATGCTTACTCATGGTGGTTGTATTAGCTGTTGGATACTTCACAATATTTTAATGTGCACTTTCATATACACAATATGTTATGGACTGGTACATAGTGGTTGCATTCATGTTTTGCTTTTGAATCAGTGTTTACTTGTTCCTCGCCATGTTGGTGACCTATTGCAAACTACTTCACAATTTAATTCTGGCATGTTCCCGTTTATTGTATGTCTTATTGGGTTTTAGCTCATTAATCCCTCTCATGTCATATCTCTTCTTATTGTAGCTGAGACTTGTTTGTACCTCTTTATGCAATTTGTCAATCTTGGGCTGATTTTGTTTCACTGCATGAGCTGTTCATTCTTGTCCCACTCTGACACCTTCTCCTTTAATAACAAAAAGTGGAAACATTCATGGTTGCAACCGAGCCCACATACTGTATGGGGCTCCTATCCCAAATAGGTTGAGGTCTAATTGGGACTTCACAACGGGGAGACCCCCTTAATTGTTGATGGCACATTTTGGCCCGTGAACAAGTCCTTTATTTTTAATGTCTAAATCTAACCACTTCCCTTGAATTGCAGAGGATTTGACCCACAAAAGAGCATCAAATATTTCAACCATTTACTTGAAATATACTATGCTTTGTCAACTAGTTAACTATTATAGTAAACTCATCTTTCGTCAGCTAGTTGACTATTCTAGTTGACTTATCTTTCGTCGATTAATTGGCTTACCAAGTTAAACCGACTGTCTAGTCAATCCCAACCATTTAGTTGATCATATAGTTGCCTACTTTGCTAGTTGATCACTCAACTATCATTTATCCCTCAACTAACTATCTCTTGGTAGTTGATCCTCTGTAGGTCAATCCTTCGACTGACTATCTCCAAAAGCTCCTGAGATGTGATGAACCAATGGAATCTTAGGTTCCAAAACAAAACATAATGTTCTATCCAACATTGGCATGTATCCTATTTGTTAATCATGAATTTGCAAAAGATGTTTTTCCTTGCCAAAATATTCTTTATTTCATTGGCTAGGATTTATGGCAGGGCTTTAAAAGCATTATTTTTTATTGTTAAGAATGTGTTTTCAGTCAACTGACTGAACATGGTTTAGCCAAAAATGTACAAATAGAGAGAATTTACAAGCACATCTTGCAAAGAAACTGTCACGTTTTCCGCAATAGAGGCATTGAACATGAGTTGTCCAACCGGTTTTCTTAACCCATTTTGAGTTAAGACAACAAAAGCTAGAAAATTTATATAAATATCTTCCGTTGGGCACACTCTTCCTAGAGAAAATACGACAACAAAAAATATATTAATTTAGATAGTAACTAAGAATAGTGTGGTGTAGTTATTAACCAATATCTATTATAGAAATCAAGAAATTTGATTGATGCTTCAATTATTCATTATCTGAAAGCTGAAATATTATCATATGGCAGGTAACTTAAAAAAATTCATTGATGGATTGACTGAAAACATCGATGGGTATTTTTAAGTGCTTTCAATTGTAAAGAATACGTTTATTCCTCCCATTGTCTTAAATAAGTCCATATTTGTCTTATAACGTTTGCATGAAGTTCATAACTTTATAGATTTTTCTAAGCCTATTTTTGTATATTTACACATTGCTCTTTACAGAACAGTTCAAGAACATAGTCATTATAGCCATATTGAAAAACTAGGTGTATATTGAGGTGGAAAATAGTAGAACACACAATTTGCAACTAAAAACATTCTAAAATAATGAAGAATGAGGGTATCGAGGGAATTTTTCCGAGCTAGGTAAAACTAGTTTAAAAACTGAGAAATTGTCATTTAGTCAATCAATTGCAAGAAAAAAACACATAATTTGAGGAATGTGAAAGAAGTTTTCATCAAAAATGCATTTATCTTAAGCCCCATAGGATTATTTCCCATTTATGACATCTATACAGTCTTCGACGGACAATTTTCTAATCCTAGTATTGTACATTTTCACTCTATTCTTGACAAAACAATTCGAGACCTTAAGTCACTAGTTTTGAATTTTGACTAAGAGAATTACAAATTGTGCACAAGTGTAAAAATAAATCATTCATTTGAATATGAATGTACGATATTTGCATGCATTTGTATGTTTATGGCTTGCATTTTAAACCACATGTCCGTCATAGTAAAAATTGTTAAAAGTGCACATTTCATACATATTGTTAGAGCCTAAATCTGCCTTAGGCTGAAGGAAGGCAAAATTCAGGGTAACCACAAACCACGCTCAATCTGGTAGCTAGCCCTAC